>RJWM01014714.1:0-49740 GCA_004363535.1 Dasyprocta punctata | reverse complement strand
CAGGACACACTTGTCACCATCAGAACTCCAGATCAACCCTCTCCATGGGTCCCTCATTTAGGTTTAAACATTCCCAACTTCATGGTCCTCAGAGCATGCATCTGCCCCTGGCTATCCCAAGCCATGCACAGAAGGATCTGACTCTTGAGGTTCTAGAGAGAGGGTGTGAGAAACAATCTCAGGAACAGCTGTCTACCAACACAGCAGAATTTCCCACTGAGGGAAAAGGAGGTATAATAGGCCGGAAGGGCTAGATGAATACAGATGGGAGCAACCAACCATTCAGCTGGACATAGCAAAAGCAAAAATGTGACAAGTCACACATACTGAGATGAAAGGAAGTTAAATGACCAGCATAGTTTTCCCAGTTCTGAAACAGACTGTAATGCACTTCCATTGAGTCAACAAATACTTATTATCTACAGTTTCCATTCATTGAGGATGCAATAGCCAAGTGTCTATGGATGAACCCTGATCTCAAAGAAATAAATAATGACAGGTAACTGTCATAGATATCACTTACAAGGAAACATATGTCAGGGGCACTTACTCCAGTCTTGAAGAAGGGTTGCACAAAATGATCTTAAAACTGAAACACAAAGTCAAAGAATAAGTGAGTCTGTCCTTTTTGCCCAGCACCAGTACTTCTGTGTTCACCTCTTGCTGCTTATACACAGATGGAATCAGGTCTATCCTTTGATCCTGGTCTAATTTAACTCCAGACACCATTGCCTCACTCCTAACTTAGGTCAACGAGAGCTAAATTAACTGGTTTCACTTCTATTTTAAGAGGAGACTCAGTCCAGTCCTGAGATAAATTTTGAAGCAAGCTATTTGTGATTCTCTTCCACTTCTTTTGCTGCCTGTGTTGCATCTGCTCACAACCCAACAACCCTTCTGTTAGATATCCTAAAATTGCAAATGCTCATTACACTTGCACACCACCTGAGGTGGTCTAAAAGGCCCATCATTAAGCACTTATAAATAAGAACTTAGACATAAGAGAGCAAAACTGATTCATATTTGTAGTGGATTGGTAACTGGTGGTCAGTTTAAACACCAGCTGAACTGAATCAGCATGGTGCTGAGCATGGATGGCCCACCTGAGGACTGTTGCCAGCATAAAAAGAAGACCTGGAGGGGAAGAGTAGCACTGTGGGTTCTCCTAAGTGTTGTTGTTGTTGTTTGGAGCCATTTGTCCTCCTGGAGAAGCTTGTCATGCCGGCTTCCCTAATATGAACTCAGCTATTATCATCAGAGGAGCTAGGGACCTTGTTGCTGAGAATGGCTGTGGCTCACTTTGGGGGAGCACTGGTCCTTATGTTGAGCATTGCTTCCTGGCTCCAGAGGGGAAGATGTGTGCTGTTTAATGTCCAGGAAAAGCTTATCATGCTGGCTTCCTGATATGTACTCGGCTGTACTCATCATCAGAGGAGCTCGGGACCTCATTGTCACTGAGGATGGCTGTGGTATTTTACAGGGGAACCCTGGTCCTTATTTTGAGCATCACTTCTTGGCTCCAGTACAGAACCCTACTGGCACAGATCCTTCGCCCCACTGGCATAGACTTTCTAGGTTTCACCGCTGACCTTTGGGCCTTCCCAGCACAGATCAGTGAAATGGATTTGTGTGACCCATTGTCTTGGGCTCTAGGTTTTGAGCTAAACTCATGAGGTTATTGCCATGGATCCAGGCCTTTGGCTGGATTTTCTAGGTCTCTAGTGTTGTGGACAGATTTCCTGCACTTCTTGTATTTGACTCTGGGTGACTAGCATAAAATATTACTATAGATTATGTCTCCTGTATGTAATTGTTCTCCTTGCAACCCCTGACTACAACAATATTTATAACAAAACTAAGCCTTCAGGGAAGTGGCTGTGACCTTTAAGGGCATCTCCAATGCAGAAATTTGTAAATAAGGAACCGAAGCGTTTTCCAAATTCAGGCACTCAGGTGGAGGCTTCCATATATTTCCTCCTCTCACTCTTGCCAATCATCTATTCACCTCTTTCTACCCTACCCTATGTCATACAAGGTCAACCTGAATGAACTGTATCAATGAACATACTTAACATTTTTTCAATAGGAAGGAGATGAAGTGCAACGTAAGAATGTGATCAACACATTCATTACCCTAGCCTTTCAGTCAAATTTTCATCTTTTTACTGAAGGTCACAGCTCTTGCCAAGCAACCCTATCCTGATTCTGGTTCCTCCATTTGTCCCTTTTTGTCCAAAGACTAGGAGATCATTAGTCACTAGACTGATGCAATATGCTTTAGTAAGTTCCCCTAAACCAAGGTTTCTCAACTTCAGCACTATTGACATTTGGGGCAGATAATTGTTTTAGGAGGCTGTACAGTGCTTTACACGACATTTAATAGCATCTTGGTCTCCACCCACTAGATGCTAGTCACATCCCACCTCCCAGTCAGGACAACCAAAAATGTCCCCAGATGTTTTCATTCAGCTATTATCATCAGAGAAGCTAGGGACCTTGTTGCTGTGTCTACTAGAAGACAGATTCACTCCCTGCTGAACAAGACTGATCTAAACCTTCCACATGTTTATAAATAGTCCCTTTGCTAAATTTTTCTCAAATAATCTAATTTTTTTTTAAAGAAACTAATTTTTCCTACCTTGACCTCTGAATGACAATAAAAGTCTATGGGCAAAACTGGGCAAAATTACCACATTAACATTTAATTGACCCGCTGAAATGTAAATTCCTAAAGGAGGGGTGTCAAGTGTCTTTGCTTACTACTGAATCCTCTCTACTAAAACATGTTCAGTGACTATTTCACAAATGAATTTAAATGATAGCTTCAAAAATAAGAGCATATCTAATAAATACAAAAGTTTCCACAAAAAAATAAAAATGCATCTACAAAAAGGTAAAAACAATATAGAGGTTCAGTAAGTGCAATACAGAGAAAACGAAGCCTAGCCCAAAGGTCTAATTATTTTGTTCCCTGTTGAGGTAACTCTCATTGCTAAATAGTCCTCAGTATAGTGTACTCATAGGGCTTTTAGTAGGATCATATCAATATCTTTGAATTGTATCCCAAAGTGAACAAAGCAAACCGCATGAGAACAGAGATACAGCCTGTCCTACCCACCCTTCGCTGCCTTGCTCAGTATCTAAGAAATATTTGTCCAGTAAGTGAATCAGCGAATGGACCATCTGATTATGATGTGGCCTCCAAGTGACTTAGCAATAGGATAAAAGAACTGGTCTCGTGATGATCAAGACCATCCCATATGTTATTTCTTCATGTGTATTGGCACACCAAAATTATAGGATTCATCTGTCTTCTATACCTATAGCTATGTTAACAATCTCAAAAATAATGATAACTCTTGATTCAAAGAATAGTCAGTGGACCAGAAAAGGAGAATATCTAGTTCTGGAATATAGAACTGAGGTGCATAGTACTACTGTATTAATTCTCTGAAAGCAAATGATAGCAAAAATCAAATAAAAATGAAACCTCATTATTAGAAATAAGTTCTCTAATGCATAGTTTTTGTCCCCTATTTAGTTATCTATCACCAAATAACAAATTATTCTCAAATTGAACTGGCTTAGACCACACAAATCTATTATCTCACAGTTTACATGGGGCAAGAATCTGGTAACAGTATTGCTGACCCTCCACTTCAGGATCTTTTTTCTAATGCCTCTGATGTCCTGTGGATTTTAGTCATTTTTTTCATTTTAATACTTTTTGTTTCTATTTTTATTAGCACATGTTTACAGTACATAATGAACACCTTCATCCTGGGGAGTTCATACATGAACATAATGCATCTTCATTCTTGCCCTTTTCCTTCACCTCCTCCTCTTCCTCCATCTCTTATAAGCTGTAATTCTCACTTCAGTAAGACAGATATCACCTTCTCTAAGAAAACTGGACCCCAGCGCCTGCCATATGAACACTTTATGATTCCACTCCAGAAAGACTGAAGCCCATCACTTCTTGCATAGGTGACATAAGGTCATCACATCTTTTGTACCAAGAAAAACTATTTCTACCCTTTCCTTCCTAGACATCACAAAATTCCCACATCCTCTAATCTAGGGCATCTAGATGCTATCATTCCTTACATGGTTCCCACCCTTGCAAATATCCCCTAGAAGGGGAATGAATTTCTCTCACATTCATTCATTTGAGAAATATTCATTGGACAGATACTGAAGTCCAAATCGGTCCTCGGTAGAGAGGATTCAGTGGTAAACAAAGACACAAAACTCCTCCTTTAGAAATTTACATTGCAGTGAGTCATTGCTAGCATTAGTGCCTTGTTTGGCTAATGGAGTAAAACCGAATTCAAGTCCTAGCAGACCCCTTAACTTCTCTGAGATTTGCATGACACAGTCAAAGTGTGATTTCCAGCAAACTAACTCAGTGAGATGCATGAACAATTAGAAAGTTGGAAGAAGCCAGCAAGCTGGTCATCCTGCCTCATAGTAACTTGCCCTGGGCTGTACAGGAGTTTAACCTCCAGAATAACACCACAATCTTTTCCTCTTGAATTGGCCTTATTGTTTCTCCATTTGGGAGCCAAATTATAGCCTCATAAAACAGCAGGAGTGCCAGAGAAATTGCTTAAATACAGTAACTATTAAAACCTCAAACTGCTGTGCTAATTAAATTGCCTTATTGCTACAAATTTTGTAATACAAGGCAAGTAAAAATGCCAGTCTCCCTCCTTGGGAAGAAGAAAACAATGCTCACATTTGACTCTAAGACTGACCTCAGCCCAGTGGGAGAGGACCCGCTCCAATCAGCTGCTAGGCTTCTCTCTTCTCTAGGAAGGCTGCCCCACTCTGTTAGTTAAGGTCCCCAGGAGCTGGAGCATAGCAATATAAGACTAAAAAGGCCCACTGAATTAGAACTGGCTGCTAAATGGATCCAAGAGTCCAACTGAGAAGCTCAGAGGACTCTGTGCAAGTAATTGGTTAGTGATACTTGAGCACCTGCCCATGTAATATATGAAGTCTCCCATGCATGGGAAAGGGAGCTGGTGTTCAGTCCTGGCATATTCTTCCTTGAAAAAGATGGAATAAATGAGAAGGACACAGTACAAATAGGAATATTAGTAGTACAGATTTTGGATCCAGACTGTGTAACTCAAACCTTGGTCTACCATGTAATAGTGTTGGGTGCTTAAATAGATTACTTAACTTCTCTATGCCTCAGGTTCTCATATACAAGACACTGTTAATACTATCAGGTATTTAAGAAGGTTGGACGAGGATTAAATGAAATAATATATGAGAATCACTTAACACAGAGCCTGGCATAAGTCTATCTGTACTAAAATTTGGGAGTAAAGTTACAATTACTATCACGGAGCACTATTAAAAAAATATTGAGCAGAAGATTGAAATTCTAGTATTGGCTCTATCTCTAATCCAAAGTAATTTTCTTTCTGTGTCTTTAAATTTATTCATTTGGTAAGGATGAAAAAAAGAGAGGGAAGTTGAATTATGTCTAAAATTCTTCCCAGGACTAAAAGATTGCAAGCCATTAGAATAATATTCAGTTATGTGTGATATATGAGAGCACAAGGTAGCCCAGAGCAGGCCATCGAGGGAGACAGCATTAATTCCAGTATTTAATGAGCACCTAACAGGTACTGAGCATTGCGTTAGACACTAAGTATTAGCTAGGGTCAGTAAGACAGACAGTAATTTGAGTGCAAGTACACCAAACCCATCCCGCAGCTGTGCGCACTGGGCTCTCCTCCCTGCCAAGCTTGTCAGAGTCAGAGCTGAAGACAGGCATCACATCAAGAGAAGATAATTAAAGAACTTACAAGAGGGACAGTTTACAAATGTCCCTCTAGCCATGTGTAAGGCAATTTAGACAGGTCTACCTCTTTCAAAATCTACCTGGGATTTTGTTGCTAACCAGGTACAGTGAGGTCAACAGGTCAAGAGGCAATCATCATTGCAAACATAACTTATTATTACAGTTCCCAAGAGGAGGGGAACATCATCACATCATGAGGTGGGTGAGGGATGTCTAGGAGGCACCAGCATCGGTCAGAAAGCCAAAGAAAGTGGGAGAAACTGGTGGCCAGGAGACTTTATTGCATTTCCTACGGACAAAGTAGGCAAGGTAGAATAAGCAGGTTTGGTACATTTAGGATTAACTTCTATGAATAATTTTGATGAATTTATAGGAATGTGCCCTCATAGTCTGGTGTCACCCTGTAGTGATCTGGGGCAGATAGACTTGTCCCTGGCTGCAAAAGCCTGATAAAAGGAGATATGTATGGGTATGGATTTGCCATTGGTGTCTTTGCTATCAAAGGTATGCTCTTATGCAAGTTCTTTACTACTTCCGTGAGTCAGCTAACTCTAAGAGGAGTAATCCCTACCCTTCCTCTCACAAGAACATAGGATGTAAAACATCATAAAATGCAATGAGTAACAGAACTAATTAATACACACCTCTCATCCTGAAAGAAGGAAGTGAATACCACAACCGCAAAACAGAGAATCACATGGAGAGGGCTAGCAAAAATAGAGATATGCGTGGACAGTTATGACTCAGTCAAGAGATACAGTCAGCCAACAGGGGCCCAGGATATAGGCAGGAGACCATGGGAATAAATACGCAAACTGTCTAGCTTCCTCCTGCAATTGGAATTAAAATGTCCCCCAGAGACCAGCTGATGGGATCACGAGGGCATGAACGTTATCACTGATGAGTTCACAGCTGAATGGGGTTAGGAGGTGGAATCTAGTTGAAGGGAGTGAGTCATGGAGACATGACCTTGAGAACCACCTTCAAACCCCTTCCCTCTTGGGCTTTCGTACCCTGTCTGACGAGGTGATCCGCCATGAGGTAGCAGCTTTGCTCCACTGCACCCTTCTGTTATGATGTCCTGCTTTGCCTTGGGCCCAGAGTAATGAAGCCAGCTGACCATGAACTTAAACCTCTGAAGCCATACACCAAAATAAACTTTTCCTCCTTTAAGCTGTTTTTCTCAGGTATTTGGTCACAGTGACAGAAAGATGCCTAGCCATTGGCATGACCCAACTAGTAGCCAGAAGGTAAAACAAGCCACTGCAATGGTCTGCCTGTCTGGCAAGAGAGCAGGATGGAGAAGGAAAGAGTGGGATAAGAGGAGTAAAGAAAAGACATTAGCACATATGAAAAGGACACACTTAAGTCACACCAGGAAAAGCTAGAACTGCTTCAGCTTCAAGGAGAGTGTGCTACAGCTGGCTAAAGAAAACTGGCCTTGGAGGTGGAGCAGCCAAAGATGAAAAGAGGAATTCACTTCTTTGCTCCAACCCTTCACCTCTCGCTTCATTTCAGCACAAATGTGGGACATGTCAGGGAGGGGCAGGTATGATTTTATTCTTTTTTTCCCAGCAGGATCCTTCTGGGGGCACCTCCTTCAGGTCCTCCAGGATATTTAAAAACCTATTGCATTCCAAGAACTGCTGGTCTCCTCTCTGTTGGCAGGAAACCTACTGCAGACTGGAGTATCTGAGTACTGCTGTCACCACTGCCCCTACAGGATCCCGGAGGAAAAACTGGGCTGATGTTGATGCCTGTAGTCAGAGCTGTTGTGAGAAGCACCGACCCAGCCCTTGTGAGGAAAGCATGCCCTGCCCCTGCAGCTCACAGGGATGCCTGAGGACAGGACACACTCCTGCGGGTTGTTGTGTTGCTACGGACAATGCTGTTCAGTAATTTTTTAAGGCAGCCTACTCTGTGCTCAGCTCTGTGAATGGGAGACTAAGCCACACAAAGCCTCTGCCTATCATAAAATTTATAACAGATCAAGAAGAGACAGAAATAAACCAATAACAATGCACTACCTACAATCGAGCATAGAACTTTGTGCCTACGGCTCTGCTGGAGATAAAAGGGAAGGCAACAAGGAGCTGGTGGGACCACATCCTAGCAGTGACGTTTTTCTTGGGGGATGGCAAAAACATATTCTTACTCTTTGTATATGTTAAGCACCGAGAGATGCATGGTACATGAACGCACATCTGTAGCATTAAAATTTCATGGGGAGGAGGGCAGTTAGGAATGAAAGTATCTAATGGGTCTTCTTAAGGGCTTAATTATGAAAGAAATGTTGAGGAACACTGAATTTATTAAGTAGGAGCAGAGGGCCACAAGTCACACTAAATTCTGGCTTTTCCCCTTTCCAATTTGCACCTTTAGACTTTCTTTGCTTACTCAGCACATCTGCACCTTAGTTTTATCAACTGCAAACTGGAGCTAATAATAACACCGTCACCTAAGTACTCTAATTAAAGGAGACAATGGATATAAAGTGCCTAGAAATTTTTTCAAAAGTTTCAAAAATGTGCATTATTGCCATTAATATCTGTAACAAATCAAGTCCACCTATAGATACAGAAAGTAGGAGACCTAGCCCTGATGCATAAGAGGCATTAAGAGAAATGACCAAAAGCAAAACTGCAGCTTTGTAGGCAGCCTGGAGTCTGGACCCTGGATTCATCTGGTGGCAAATCATTTAACTTCACTGAGCCTCAGGCTCTCCTTCCATGAAGTGGGCAGAAGAATGCCTGTGATGGTCATTGATTGTCCACTATGGGCTAGCTAGGAGATGCTAGGAAGGGATCAGTAAATAAAAACAAATTGCCTGCTGTCTTAGTTACTTTTCACTCCTTGCTGAGACAGACTACCTGACACCCAAAATTAGGGAAGGAGAAGTTTATTTCTTACAGTTCTTGGGGGTTTCGGCCCATACTTAGTTGGCTCCAAGGTAGCATGGCATGGCAGGGCAGCCATTCATGGTGGCCGCCAAACAGCAAGGCAAACCGGCAGGAGAGAGAGAAAGACATGCATTTCTCTGGCCCTTACACTGTGTGTAGGCTCCGCCCCTGAGCGGGTGCAGCACTCACATCGCCAATCCCAGTGCTAGACAACAAACCAATCATGAACTCCAGATTCAGCCCCATCCAAATTACATGAGGCCTTGGAGGGAACACAGGCTCAAACCAATACACCTGCCTTTTACAGTTACATTCTAATACAGTAGATAGACAACAAGTATGTATATTAATAACTGTGCCATAACCCAGCAGGGAGTGAGGTTTCAAAAAGGAACATAAAGCAGGGGAGGTTTTAGAATAGTGATGGAAGAGCTACTAGTGCTGCCCAGAGGAGGGAGGGGTTCTTTGAGTAAGTGACATTTGGGCACAGGCCTCAGTGGAATAGAAGAATAAGTGCTGAGATGACCAGAAGAAATTGCGGTCCAAGAAAAGCAGACCTTAAATGCAAGCCCCTGAGGCGAGAATGTGTTCAGTCTGCTTGAGGCTGGTGCTGCTGAGCAGTGATCAAGGGGCACTGGGCAGTGTGATGGGCAGTGAAGCCAGGAATCAAGCCAAGGACTAGGATTTTCAGCAGAGTGTGGCTAGAGTGAAGAATGGGGGACCAATGAAACCTGATTTCCTTATAGGACTAGCAATTGAGCCCAAGGCCTTGACACTGAGCTCCAGACATTTTTTTTAATTCTTTTTTATTTTGAAGCACTATCTTGCTAAGTCCCTCAGTTGCCCAGGCAGGGATCAAATTTATGATCCTCCTGCCTCAGACTCCCAGGGAGTTGGAATTATAAGTATGCGCCACCACACCTGCTGAAATCTGATTACATGAGAGGATGTCTTTGGCTGTCTTGTGGAGAACAGAGGGTAAGGACAGGAATGGGTGAGAGCAGTGAGAGCAATCAGGAAGTTACTGATGTCCATAAAGCACTTACAATTGCTTCTGACACACAATATTCAATAAATCCAGAAGCAGACAACAGGAAGAACTCAGTCATACCTCTTAATTTCTTGGTGCTCATGTAAGAATTGAATACAGGGCTCGATAAAACTCTGGTGTTATCCAGAGTTCTCCAGCTCAGGAGAGTTCTACAGTAATACCATCACCCATTTCCCAGACTCCTTTTTCAGGCCAGACTTTTCTAAACAGGAGGCAAAGATGTTTAATCCTAGTGGTCTATGCTATTTGAAACAGAAAGAAATCTATCTATAAAGAAGGCATTCATGTCAAGTGAGTTATAGATCAAGAAAATATTTGGAAATTAGAAGAGTCATATTTCTGGACAAACTTGAAGCATAAAATAATTCCATAGCCCAATTCCTGGACTGCATGGTAATCAACAACTATCCTTTGAAAAAAATGGATCAGTGCATGAATAAGTGAGTGAATGAATGAGTGAATTATACGTATCTTAGGAAAAACTGCACAGTGGAGACAAAGAGCCTATAGCCTGGCTATTCATTTGTCCCATTGAGCTGTTTGTCTTAGAATCAGTAAAAGTACAAAGTCGCTTCCTAGTTGTTCTTTTCTGGGATACAGGAAGTCAAAGCAACACCTGTGGTTATAAAATCAACATTTTGCTGCATATCTTTAAAATGAATTTTGGCCAATCATACCTTCAAGAATTATCCAAAACCAAATTCAGTACCTAGAATACATCAGATGACCAGTACACATTTATCAAGTTAGTTGAAAAGCATATGAATTTAAAAAACAAAATACTTGTGTAATTTTCATCAAGTTCTGATGAATGAAGCTCCTCTCTGATTCCTTCCATGTAGAAAAGACAGTGACTTCCACTTAATTTAAAACCATTTTAGAAATATTATGACCAAATTAAACAAAGGTCTTTGTTGCCTTGGCCATACCTTGTTCAACAGAAGTCAGTTTAATTCTTTTTCAGTTTTATTTGCATTAGTAATGTTTGCCGTATATAATGGTTACATCCACCAAGAGTCAATTTCAAAAAACAGCTCATCTTGACCACATCAGCAAGCCTGCAGATGCAGCAGTGCTTGGTGGAGGTGCCTCCTGCAGTCCTGAATATTCCTCTTAATAATGCAGTCAGTTTCAGTCAGCTATTTCATCACCAAAAAAGGAATGGGATTGGTGAGAGTGCCTCTTATCCATAGAATAACAGGTTGCAATGGAAAAGGTCTTTTCAGATACAGCTGTCCAACCTCTTCTTCTGGAACTGGATCTATCATCAGGGATTAGGTAACTGAGGAGCATCTGACAGACACCAAGATGCTTCCGGAGTACACACCTCACCTTGACCCTTGGGTTCCACCCTCCAGTTTTATGCCTTGGAAGCCAAGAACAAAATGCCTTTTCCCTGATTCCCATTCAGAGGAAAGTGAAAAAAAAATCAGACTTTCACCTCGTATCATTTTCATCTTTCATCTTAATTATCACCACCAAAAGTACAGAAATCATTATCTTTACGATGATGAACATCCAATTAGCATTTCCCATATAAATTTCATATTACAAAGGAGGTTGTAATGGATAATGCAAATGCTAATCGCCTTTTTTCTGAGCTGAAAAATAGAGGTGCTTAACAAAATGAAATTAAATCTGAGCCATCTTCAAACAAGTCAAGAACTTTAATTACTTGATGAGAAAAGCAAAGAGGCAAACTAAAATTTTAAATGATCATAGTTTTAAATAGTTTCTCTTCCCACCACACTGCTCAAGCTATCCCTCTAGACAGCTAAATGTTCATCTGGTTGTACTCAATGAGTTTTAAAGTATTTTGCAAATTGTTTAATGTGATTTTTTTATTACTGTTACTGTTTAGTAAGTGGGAGAACTTATTCCAAATAAACATTCTGTTTGTTCTAAGGTATTTTAATTGGTTTCCATCTACCACAGTTCTTCCCAAAGCTAGATCTTGTAGGTGATACCTTCTCCTGCCTGAATAGAACATGTTTATTTGAGTAACAACACAAGATACTGTGGTTTACTAAAGTAGAATCCTAGACCTTTACAGTCAGGTTAATCAGGCTCAGGTGCTAAGCAACATGATAGCGGTCTTATATTAACATTCCGAAATCCTATAGACCTAGATTGAAAGTCTGGCTTCTCTGCTTAGTCTCTCTGATAAATAATCTCTGTTGAGATGGGAGGAACTTCTAAGCATTATTATGAGGATTAAATAATATGTATGTGTATATATGTACATTCACACTAACTTTAGAACTTGTGGGGGAATTATTATTTATTTAGTAAATATGCCTTGATCAGCCAATACATAACCAGACAGAGATCTAGACACTAGAAATATCAAATAAAACAGACCTCAAAATACTCCTAGAAGATAAGCACAATAATAAACAGGTAAAAATATACAGTATGCATTCCTAAAAAGAAAAAAATAAATCCAAGTGTTATAGTTTGGATCTAGAATGTTCCCTAAAAGACTCGTAAGTTCAGAGTTGGAGCTTTTGAAAGGTAAATGGATTACGAAGGCACCATAGCTGACTTGGGGGTAGGAGGTGAGACCTACTTGGAGACGGGTCACTGAGGGCATGGTCTGGAACGGTCTCTCTCCTTCCCCAGCTCCTCCCTTCTTGCCCTGCTTCTTGGTCACCATCAGGTGAGCAGCTTTCTTTAGCCAGACCCTTCCACCATGTCCTTCCAGCCTTGGCATAAGCTGACTATAGATGAGCTCCTCTAAAAATCTTGAGCCAAAACAAACTTTAATTTGTGGGTGTCGAGTATTGTGTCTCAAAAATGGAAAAGTGATGAAGACATCATTAAACAGGGAGACTGGAAATGAGGTGAGTGGAAAAAGGTTTCTGGCTGCAGTTCTCAATAGAATAAACATGTTGTGCTTTCATTTTTGAAAACAGAACCAAAATGAAGTACTGAAGAATTTTAAGATAAATAAATGAATCTGATGATGGTAAAAAAGAAAGAAAGAAAGAAAGAAAGAAAGAAAGAAAGAAAGAAAGAAAGGGCCAGGGATTTATCTCAGTGGAATAAGCACCTGCCTGGCAAGCGCAAGGTTTTGAGTTTGATTCCCAGTACCAAAATAAATAAATAAATAAAATTAAATGTGGGGGAGGGGTGGTTTGGAGGGAAAGACAGAAAAAAAGAATTGAGTTGTGACATGTTTCTCCACAACGAATGTTATCATTACATACCACAAACATGTACTAAGAAAAATTTCAAAATTTGAAAAGAATTAAATGAGGGATATGAGAGAGAGGAGACAAAGATGACTCCAAAGCTTTTAGGCCCAACAACTGCAAGGTTAAAGCTACCAAGGATAGCAGCAGGAAACACAGAAAGAGTTGTCAGTGGGATGGTGAATGTGTGTGTGTGTGTTGAGTGTGTATGTCTGTGTGTCTGTGTGTCTGTGTGCTACAGTGAGCAAGCCCCCTATTTTACCTGACACTCTTCTGAGTTTAACAGTGAAAGTTCCATGACCCACAGCACTCCCTCGTCTCATGCTCACTAGCAACTGGTCACTGTAGTAGAGAGTAGATCAGAAATTCAATTGCAGACATATTAAGTGTGGAATATTTGTCTGGTACCCTCAGCTCAAATGTTAAGTAAACAGATGAAGACATGAATTTGCAGTTTAAGAGGAAAGAGGGATAAATTTGGATATTGCCATTATTTGTACTTTAAGAGAAAAGAGGGATAAATTTGGATATTGCCATATTGTATTTAAAACCATGAGATTATGTGACTTTACTATGGAATTTTATATCCAATAAAGTTAGTTCACCAATAGAGGTTTGTTGAGTTCATACTGAATGCCAAGATCTAAAAATAGAGCTTATAGCACAAGCTCCTTATGCAGCCACAGTACTGTAGGAAAGACAGAAAAATAATCAGTTAACTACAATGCATTTTATGTATAAAAGTCAGAAATGCCCTTAAGAACAAGATGATTGCATAGGTCTTTGAAGGATACATGGACGCTTTACAGGCAGATGAGGTGATAAATGGGAGAGGGATTTCAGAAAAGAAAGCATAATATACATGCTATCACAGGCTCCCTGGCTTGGATGCAGTTTGTGTTTGTCCCCTAAAAGTTTATGTGTTCAGGGCCTGGTCCTCAGTGCAGTGGTTCTGGGAGACCATGAAGCCTTTGAGAAGTAGGGGCCTTACGTTACTGGGGACACAACACTTGGGAGAGATGAAGCAGTTCTTGGGGACCCTGAGTTAGTTTTCATAGAGTGAATTATTACAAAAGCAAGGCTGTTCCCTGGGCTGCTCTCTGACTTCCCACCTAGAGGTGTGACCTCTTCCTCCAGCATGGTCACACCTTGGTGGTGCCATCTGTCATGAGGCCTTCATCACAGTCACACTGAGGTCAACACCATGCTCTCAATCCCCAGCACTGTGAGTTAAGTAAATCTCCTTTCTTTGTAAAGGGACCAGCCTCCAGTATTTCATGGTAGTAACAAAACTAAACTACCACAACAAAGATGTGAAACAACTAGACAGGTTTCAGAAAACATCAAGTATTTGATTGTTTAGGGGCATGACATGAAAAACTGGAAGTGATAAGAAATGAAGTAAGACTAGCCCATTCATCACCAGTAGACAGGTCCTTGAATTTTAACAGAACCAGGAGCAGCACAAAACACAGGGCACAGTGAGCAGAAACCAGAGCTTCTCCACCATAAAGAAGAATAAAATTTGAGTCATTTGTAGGAAAATGGATGACCCTTGAGAACTTAACACTAAGTGAAAACAAATCAGACATAGAAGGCTAAATATTGTATGATTTCTCTTACATGAGAAATCTAAAGTATAAGTAACTTGAAGAGCAAAATAAGAGAGAGATTACAGAAAGCCCAGTGGTGACCTTTGACAGATGGAAAGGGGACCTATGTATAGAGGGAGAACAGAAGGAGAGAAGGGAAAGGGTAAGTAAAAAGGATTAAGATATAACATGGATGTGAAATAACTACTGAAGATGAAAGTATTCACTATATATTGCAATCTTGTATGAATTTTTTTAAAAAACAGTATAATTAATTTTGAGTGAAAGTGCAATTCACAGCCTGAGAAACACACTCACTCATTTTTGGCAGCCCTCCACGGGCATCTAACTTATGTGTTTTGCCAGCCCTGAATATAGACAGAAGTAAAATAAATCAAGTTGTACACACATTAGATGGATGTATCCACTTCTACCAAGAATTGGTGGCTCCAAGTTTTTGGCTGAGGATTTGCCTTTCATGCACACAGCTGGGCAGATCTACCTACATGTGCTTTCATGACTCTTTTTACAAATGAAAATCTTTCCATGGTTGATCAACCTGAAAAAAGAAACCATGGATGTGAAAAAGTTTCTGTAAACAAATGCAGCCTGCTGATGTTGTTCAAGTGTCACAACTCATTAGAAATATAAATGCGGGAAAACAATTTCCTCTATTTTTAGTTCTCTGTCTAAAACGGATACCAGTAACCGTGAAACATCTGGTCAAGTTCCTTCATTGATGTGTAGAGAGGTACAAATGAAGTAAGGAAGTAAAAGCACTGACATGTTCACCATGGGAACAGTTCTTCCATGATTCTATCAACTTTCTTATTTTGAGAAATGGAAAAAAATCAGCCATGCCAAACAGACAAAGGACAGTCACATTACAAAAGTACCTGTGGTGGAAAGGGAAAGTGACAGCTCATCTGGGCTTTTTCAACAATAGTATGGCTAACACAAATTTGTAACATTTTAGAACTAGAAAAAACATATATATTATTTCACTGGACTCTATTTTAGCAATAGAACCCTTTCATCGTAGAGAATCCTTGCACATAATTTCAACATACCAATTAATAAAAGTAAAACTTCCTAAGTGAATCTAGGATTGGAGAAAGAAAAATTGGTTCTTTGTGTTCAAGACCCCCATCCTAACTGGCCTCTAGGACCCACTCCAGAACCCTAGGGATTCGGTGCAGAACAGTGGTAAGACACCTGCTATAAATAATCAAACTCAGTCACCTCACTGTATTAGTGAGAAGACCAAGGGCCAGGAGGAAGATGTCTTTTACTGAAAGCTACCAAATTCAGCTCCCCCTCTGCATAATTTTTGCTGCATGTCAGTTCCCCACAGCACCATCACCAACCCTATGCTGCTCTCTGCTCATTTCCTAGCATTATGTGGTCATTTTTTATTGAAAAGAATATGTATCTAGCTCTTATTATCTCCAATAATGAGTTAGTGATAGATTCATCCATATACAATTGTATCATTAATTTTAATGCATAGGTCCAGGCTCCCATCTTATTTACACTCGCTATAAAGTAGAAAAAAATGGAGGTTTGTCAAATCAGAACCTCTGCAAAGGTAATACAGTGAAACATGATCAGAGTCAAGTTTTAAAAATCATAGGTGAGAAGGTATGGACATTCACCCAACATTTAATAAAAATAATTAGCATCTTTAGAAGTTTGAGACATGGTGTAACCTAATTCTTAGGACAAGTTCTGTAGACGAACCTCTTGGTTTCTAATCTCAGCTTCATACAGTGCTGGAAAAGTTATGTAAGGTCTCAGAATCTGTGTCCTCAGGTGCAAAGTTGAACTGACAATGATGACAAACTTCCTCATAAGGATTAAATTACCTAATAAATCTGTAGGATACTTCTTGGTACATGTAAGTCCATGTACAAAGACTGGGGAGGGAGAGGAGGTTGGTAATTCCAAATGCTGGCATTTAACCAAACTTGTTTTCAGACCTATGACCCAATTAATACCATTTTTATCTGGTGACTCTAAATCTTGAGGCTTTCTGGGTTTCAGTGAAAAACTGGCAACTTTTATTGTGTGCATTTAAGCTATGATTCTCCCCAGCCCCTTCTGCCTCCTATTCTTTCTGCATCCTGACATTTACTTCAATGCATTGTTACACTGCCATAATTTTTTATTCCCTTTATCATTATGAGTATACATTTATCCCTTTACTATATATACTAAAATCTTCATCAAAAGCTGAACTATTGAAGACTCAACCTCTAGCAAAAAGTGAGATTCCTTCTACCAAGCACATGCCACCAAAAACCTAGATCAATAGCAATTTGAAAGTAGCAAAACACATCTGCTTGGCATTAATTGTCATATGGCAACAAAGTAGATCCCCATGAATTTGTCTTACCAATCTTAAATAATTCTTACATATACCATTCACCCCAAGTCCCTTTTAACCACCTCCAAAATACATGAGCTCTCATTCTGTAAAAATTCCTGGTTGCCATCAATAAAAAAAAAAAAGTACATGCCCTTCAAAGTGGAGTTCTTAACTGGCAAAAAGCCAAACATCAAAATTATTATTCAAGGAAAACAGGCTCCTATTACTGCTCCATCCCCTTCTCACTACACTTCCCTCAACCCCAAGCCTTGAAGCAGTTTTATCAGGGAAGAGGAGAGAAGCAAAGTACAAAGGCAGGAGGAGGAGTCTGTTACATTGCATCTTAAGAAATCTACTCCCCAAAATAACTCCACAAGCTGTGAGAGTGGAAAACCAGCAGGGACACAATAGAATGAGACTGAACTGAATTACCCTTATTTATTTTCCCGTGGAGCCAGGGGCTACTCATTCATAGTCATTAGATGCAATCAATATTCTACAATGGAACCATCAATTGCTATGTGCCTGACATAAGCAGCCAACACACTAAGTCCAAATTAAGAAACAAGCTTGATTTTCAGACACTGCTACCTGACAGTACAGGAAAGATAATTTCTCCTAGTGAGGTAGTCACCACACATTATGAGCATCCTTTTCTACAATTATATTTACAACCCCTCCTGCCCTCTCACTTACACTTTTCCTGAAATCCAACTCACATCTATTTTCTAACAATTGATAAAAAGTTGAATTCTGTTTTCTTTTTCTTCCAGATTACAGTCGATGTAAACGAGAATGATTTCTTACCTATAAATATCAATCAAGAGTTTGGTTCCCTGTGGCTTTCAAAATAAATCCAAAGAACCCCAGGACTTCTAAGAAGGGATAGAGGATTGACACATACTGTTCACTATCCTTTCTTCCATGACTCTTGAAATGGTAATAAAGGAATCAAAACCTATATATTCATAATGTCTGGAAGCATAAAGAGCAAGAAGCAGTGGGAGCAGAACTATTACAGTTTAAAAGAATGCAGAAGGAAAAGTAGATATTGAAAAGCTAATTTTTCATTAAAACACAGAAAGTCTTAAGGTTTAGAATCACCAGATACAAGTGATGCTAGCAAAGATTCACAGATATGAAAACAAGAAGATTATCTAAATGTTGGCATTTGTAAGAATCAGTCACTCCATTACACACACACACACACACACACACACACACACACACTTATGAAGAAGACTTGAGTTTCTATGTTAAAAGGACACTCCAAGTGCCCAGGATAACAAATAACAAAAGACCTACACCAGGGCACACCATCAGTGTGATATTCCAGAACATTAGTAATAAAGAGTGGGTCCTTTTCAGGGATTTAGAGCTCAGCAGCTCAAGCGCTTGCCTAGTAAGCATGAGGTCATGAGTTCAATCCCCAGTACCAAAAAAAAAAAAAAAAAAGAGTGGGTCCTCCAGGTCTCTGGGGAGAAAGGAGAAATGCATCACCTACACTGAATCAAGAATCAAAAAGTCATTACATTGCCCAATAGCACAGCACATTGCCAGATGGTAAGACATAGTGAAGGTAAGACCTTCAATAATAATTTGTATTTTATGTGTAGTAAAACAATTTAGGTATAAAGATACACACAGAACTCTATGGATTTGAAATAATTAAACAAATACTATTTCTGAAAATATTTCCTCAAGAAACTCTTAGACACCGATATTTAGACATCAGAATGATTACAAAGAAATGGACATCAACCCTAAAGATGAACATAAATATATATTTACCAGTAAAACTAAGTTTCAATGATGACTATAAAGGAGACAGATATTGTATATAGGCTCTTGCAATGTAGATAAAGACAAAATCTGACATGAAATGGAGAGAGTATTTGAAAAATAGACTGAGGCCACTAATAATTTTACACATACTAACTAGAAATGAACAGACATTGCTTCTGAACAACACTTGATATAAGTAGAGAGTGGAAAGGAAAGATTACTAGCTTATTTCAATATTGTTTATAGATGAGGACCAATAAAAGTAAACCAAGAAGGAAAAGTACCAAGAGTACTATAGAAAGTTATTCATATAAAAGTTTCTACTAGTACAAAAATACAAACTTTCCAAAAAATAAAGAGAAAAAGCATAATAAGAGAGATTGGATATATTTTTAAATTATATAATAAAACACTTTACATATTTACATGCTCATGTGTGTATGTATGTGTTTACATTAAAAAAATGTTTAAACATACTTTTTAAAGGATTGCCTATAAAACAGAGAAGTAATAGGATGGAAGAAATGAGATTTAAATGTGGAATTCTTATTGCTAAGCATTTTTTATTAGTACATGTTTACAGTATATAAAATTACAATTATCATGGGAAGAAGGTACATGTATATAATACACCTTAATTCTTTAAACAATGATGAAAATGGAGCTTTTGCAGATAGGGAGGGGCCCAAGGGTTGGAAGGAACAGTGAGAGAGGTGAAGGGTGGAGGTAGAATTCTTGTTCTGCATTGTTTCGTAGACTTTGGAACTGTGCAAAAATTTTACAGTTATAAAACACAATTAAACTAAAGTAATTCCTAAAATTAAAAATCAAATGAAACAAATTAGTTTAACAGTTATACAGCTAGAGGCATAATTACCAATGAGGAGTAATTTCAAATACTTTAAGTCATCATAATTGAGCTGCTGATTTTTAGTGAGATATAAGCAAAGAACAAAAACATTTTAAATTGCTTGGATTTATCAGATTATTGGTGTAGTACAGGTATTTGTATTCTGAGGCTGATTTGTGAGTAGTATGGGATAAAGCACACTAGTTGTTATAGTGTTGTCATTGAGCACCTAGATTTTCATCAAGGATGAAACTGTACTGATATAAAACTGGTAAGATTAAATAAAACCACTGTAGTCTTAAATGCAAATTGAAAGAATTAGTATAAGCCTATGAAATACTTTTTCTGTACAAATTAAAAATGTATATTCCCTAGGCCCCTGTAAAGGCCTAGAAGCAATAAATCAATCAGTTGAAATGATCTATCATGCTATTCAACTGTTCTCCATAAGAGGAGATCCTGAAAGCAACCAGGCATAAGTTCTTCATCTTGTCCTTGGAAATGGTCAGAATATAAGGATCGTGTCAGAAGGGTTAAGGAACCAAATTGGATAATCTACTACTGGCCAAAGATGCAATCTTGAGGATCAACAAGGATAATAACAGCAATTAGTCACATATGTATATTTAAATACATGTGGTCGTAATTGTATATCAGAACTTGCCTGGGTAAATTTTGAAGAATGGTAGGTAAACAGTTCATATTTCCAAAACCAAATAAAGCAAACAAAGGGGAAGCAAAACAATTGTTCTGCCTTAAGCCAGGGGAAATTCTGAAGTTGGCTGATAGAACTACAGTATAGAAAAGGCAAGAGACAAAGTTCAAAATCCAGCAAAGTTGAAAAGCATCTATGATAGATAGCCTGATCATCTTAAGCCTTTAACCGTTTTGGCATTAGAAGTTCCACATCCCGGAAAATCTCTCAATCCCAACAAACCAGTAAGGTTAGTCACACTGTCTATGGAAACACTCCCAAGGCCAAAAGCTTCCACAGGCTTAGGCTATGACAAACTAACCTGACACTTTCTTAAAGGTCCCACTTTTATCCCTACAGATGGGACTTCATTCATTTTAAAGGGATTACGTATACTGAATCATAATTTGTGCATAATATTCTCTCTTGACTCATAATAATAACAATAGCTTCTAATTACAGAGAAGCTATCTTCCACTGTGCATTATACAAGCATTTTAGAAGTAATTTTACATTGAATCTTTATGTTAACTATGATACTTACCACTTTTATTTCCATTTGCAGAGGAGAAAACTGGCATTCCCGTGGGTTAACTTAATTTCTCAAGGTGACCTAGCTCATAAGTAGCAGTCTGAATAAGAATTTAGGTCTGTCTGATTCTAAAGCCTCCCCTCTTCATCATTACACAATAATATCTTCTGTTTACTTTTTCCTCCAAGCAATGATTCCAATCATCATTAGTCTAAAATTAAACATAGAATCTTAAAGTTCTCCATCATCTCCAAATTTGAGAATTTTTTTGATAGAATCAAATACAGAATATAAGAAAGGACTCCAAGCTACCAAATCTAAATCCACACCAGTCAATATCAATTTAGCTTTGATTCCAATCATCATTAGTCTAAAATTAAACATAGAATCTTAAAGTTCTCCATCATCTCCAAATTTGAGAATTTTTTGGATAGAACCAAATATAGAATATAAGAAAGGACTCCAAGCTACCAAATCTAAATCCACACCAGTCAATATCAATTTAGCTTCGCTTTATGAAAGATTCAAACTATAAATCTCTATAGCCTGTATGATTGTTGTTTGCCTCAAAAAGCTCAAAAGATTCTAGGGGAAAGTACCAAAGTTTTCCTACTCACACAGATAAATATGGAATTGCAAATTTCTCAACAGGAAACAAACAAAAATCTGACAAGTGAGAATCAGCAGCACAGTAAGCTCCTTCAAACTCATTCATTAATTTGTCTTACTACTGACTAGCATGTCTCCACAATAATAGAGGCAGAAAGGTAAACAAAGAGACATCTTTCAAATTCCTAACTGAGAGGCAAAGATTCACTTTCTATATTCTAATCTTTATGGGAATCAATAGGATTCACTCCTCAACACACTATTAAAGACTATTGGTAGCTAGAGAAATCAAACTCTGACCTCCAGAACTCTATTCTGCTGAGGTTCCAGTCCTAGATACATTCATTGACAATAGAGCTGTGATAAGTTATTAGGGAGAACCCATTCATTAAACAAATATGTGGAAGTATATGTAGAATTCAAAAATGTACAGGTTTTGGAATCAAACACAGTCCCAGAGTTATGTATTATTTCTTCCAGGTAGTTATAATAATTACAATGATGGTTACTGCTACAATTTATTCTTATGTAATGTACACCAAGTACTGCAATAAGTATTTGAATTATGTTCTCAAATAGGCCACACAGGTCATAAGTGATTCTAACACAGATCTGTCTGACTTTAAAATCTACTCTCCACCCTAGAAGTACCCTCTTACTGACACCTGGGATCTCTTGCCACTTCTAGAAAGGCTGAATTTCTTCCTTTTTATGCTTCCTACTCAGCCCCTTGTTTTTATCCACTGTGATTATTAGATATGGGAATTTGGGAAGTTACTCTGGAGCTTCAACCTCTCCATCTACAAAGTATAGACAGAACTCCTGGTGAACCAGAGCCTTGTGCGGGTCACCACCGGCAAGGGGACAGCCAGACCCCAGCATTTCCCCATGAGTCAGCATCATTCGAGGACTACATGGGGAGAGAACAAGGATTCACCAAGAAACAAGCCCTCCCCGCAAACCAGCACCATGCACGGGCTGCCACCAGTGAAGGGACAGCCAGACCCCAGCCCTTTTCAGTGTACAGACTGGCAAACAAGGAGAGCCAACATCCCCCCTAACCAAAGAAGTGACTCGCTAATCTGGAGAATCACAGGCTGCAATGATAGCTATTGAGGTGAAATGCAATTTGATGCTTGTGGTGTTTCGGTGTCTCACTGACCTTGCAGGTCTAAAGCCAGTGGTCCGATCATCTATTCAAAGGATAATTGTATGTGGTGTGACATCTAGGGGGGATCTGCTTCTGAAGGTAGCTAGCCATTGCTAATTCCCTATTATCTTGTTTTGAAGTCCTGCATCATTTTCATTGTTTTGTTGGGTTGGGTTTTATTCTGTTTCATTTTTGTTTGAGTTTTTTATATCCAATGGCATGCATAGCTATTTCAAAGATAGCAAGATATATTACGGTAGCCATTTTGGATTTACTATTGCCTTGTTTTGAAGTCCTTTACTGCATTCATTGTTTTGTTTTTATTGGTTCTATTCTGTTCTGTTCTGTTTGATCTTTACTATGTCTGAAGATATCTGCAGCTATTTTGAAGACAACAAAAGGCATTATGGTAACTACTATTGATTTCATATTGTTTTGAAGTCCTGTGTCATCTACACTGGTTTGTTTTGATTGGTTTTGTTCTGTTTTGTTTTCCTTGGTTTTATCCTCTTTAAAATAAAATTTAAAAAAAAATACTTGCCTCCTGGTAATGTTGAAAGAATTACATAACTCATGCCCAAAAGGAAAACTTATTTTACAGTAGAAATTTTGATAAGTGTTAGCTCTTATTGTATTTACCTACTCTAGGTAGTAATATGAAAAACCAAGAATTATAAAGCCCAGCCATCAACCATAGTGTTTCCAATCTGTTTTATTTCACCCCTAATGGGGAGCAAGTATTCTTAATTTACTAGCCAAGGCTTGACATCTATACTAGGACAAAACTCTAGGTGAAATGACATACTAATTTGATACAATGCAATATTTCATTAGTCTTTAGATTTTTGGCTTGTGTGCTACTCTCCCTTGATTAACTTCCAACTCTGGAGGAAAAAAAAATCCTCCAAAATCTGAGAGTTAGTATCAACCAACAGAAATGCACTCAGCTTTCAGGCAACATCACCAACTTTGCTAGCCAGCTTCTCAGAACACAGCAGATTCACTGGGGGCCTTCAAATAGTGCCAGCAGAAGCCCAACCAAGACATTGTCAGTTCTTACTGAAGAGTCATATTAACCACCTTGTGTATAATGTGATTATAGAGGATGAAAGCATGTGACTTTTTTTGCCTCCATTTATTCAATTATAAAATGAGGCAGGAGAGAAAACTGGTTGTCTTTCCAGATATAAAGAAACTCTAAACTAATGTACAAATGGATGATTTTGTTTTTAAATGAAAACTTCTAATTTCCCCAACTCTGTAGTTGTTTATCACATTTCTCAGTGTTACTTATCACATTTCTCAGGGCAGCTGACAAAAAATGAAATTTACCATCTCCGAAAGAGTTTCAAAATATAATGTACCCCCATTCATTGAAAAAAAAGGATTATAGGCTGTTTGTTATTCATATGGTTAAAATGCAAAATCTCCCAATGATTTTTCCCTGAATTGAAACACAATTAAAATAATTAAAATATTATCACTCTTTCAACTAACTTTCTGCTATACTTTGCTGAGCATAAGAAAGGTGTAATTATGATCTTTCCACTGAACATTGTTCACATGGGGGTCAGTGAATGTACTTGTCACGCCATAAAATTAGGTTGAGAATTACTACCTACTGGGTCAGCAGTTTTGAGGAAAAAGTGAAAGGTCTGTTTGTCCTGAGCCAGAACAAGATATATATCTGTGACAGTCTACTAAATCACAATGTCCTCTTGTTATATATTAATTATAATTATGGCATAATAATTCAATTAACTACATATTGAGATTGTGGATTCAGTTTCAAATATTATTCTCACACTATCTTTCCTCTTTTATCCATTACGCTTCTGAGTTTTCTTCTCCAACCACCAATTAAAGATCATTTGATTTTTAAACTCATATCGCATGTAATTTTAGAAAGGAGAATCTTCAAATGCTTCTGGCATTCTAAAGCCAATGATTAATAATTTTGCAATTCTTGAAAACAATTTCATTGCTGAACACATATCATCATTCATTAATTCATTCATCCAAATACTTATTAAGGATATACTAGTTCTCTAGTCCTACACTGGGTATTTATAATGCTTATAAAGATGACTTAAATTAATTCCCTTAAATTAATTGCCTTTTGATAATTTGTAACACAAACTTAAAAATACAATATATTAAACATTATCAAACTACATGCCATAAGTAAAAGTAGTAAAGCACAAAGGTTAAAACTTCCAGCTTTGGAAACTGAGTAGAATTCTGCTCTGGTTTCTGACAGCTTTCTTACCAAGAAAGAAAGAAAGCAACACGGTGACGGTATTGCTGGACAGAACTGGATCAGGATGGTTGATTGTGGGAGTCACTGAGGTAAATGTTGTGTGAATGCTGTAGTGAGTGTGGTGATTGATAGAAGAGGAGTATATGGGAAGTGCTGCCAAGTTCTAATCAGCGAGAGATTCATTTCAACTGAAATTATCAATGTAAGTCTTGCACAAAAGCTGGCATTCCAACCTGGCTTAGGAGGATGAGCAATTATGGATATATAAGAGGTGAACTAGAGAAAAGGCATTACAGACAAAAGAAATACCATGAATAAAATCAAAGAAATGAAACTGTTAGATGTGTGTTCTGGAAGCACAAGCAATTCAATCTAACTAAAAGACAGAGACAGAAATGAAGTTGAAAAGAAAGGTACAGGTCAGAATGTGAAAAATTGTAAACTCCAACTTAGGCATAGGATTTTAATTTTAATTGTCATGGGCATTCACAAGAAACCTAGCAGTTCTCCTGAAGGGAAGGTAATCTTTGCAAGTAAGACTTAGGTCCCAATGTAAGGTGATATTTTAATAAATTTCTATTTCTATTATCATAGGAAAATCAATAACTATGCAGTGTATTTCATGCTGGAATCATGCCTGCTTTCTGTCAACCATAGAGAAATGACTTCTGGCAACTAGAAACATAAGTTGGAGGAAAATGTGTTTATTGATGCTTAGTTTAATTTATTGCTGCTTCTAAGGCTTGACAGAAAGAGAAAGCACGCTTAGAGGAAAATGGCAAGTGTGGTAATATGGCTCAGATCATTTTAAGGAAGCATAGAAGTGTTCTGTTCTCTTCAAACTATTAAGACACAATATCAAGTTACTACTAAAGCAGGCCCTGCAAGGATTTAGAAATTGAAAGAGATTCATGAAATAAAACCTGAGGTCACCAAATCAGGGTTACCTATGATCAGTTACCCATTTTTTCACATGGCAACAAATTGAATTCAAATGTTTACAGGGTGACAATCAGAGAACTCTAAAACCTCATAACATACTTTTGTTACATTCGACTCATGGATGTCCTTGCCAGGGCTCTTTTAGCTGCAACAGAAATTAAACTCATACCATCTTAAACTGAAAAAAAAATAATAACTCACATAGCTATAATTCATAAAAATTCATAAACAATTCTATGTGCTCAAATAATGTCTTCCTGACTCACTTTTGCCATTGCTTAGCTCTGTATTCATCTGGGTTAAATTCAGTCCCCAGATTTCTTCCTAAGGAATTAATAATGACCAAAATAATTCCAGTTTGACCTTTATAACTAATGTTCCCTCTCACAAGAAAATATAAATATCATGCCTCTGTCAGTGTCACACACTGAGTTTTATGGAAGTGCTAAGGTTGATCATACTAAGACATGTGACCACTTTGTGGATCAAGCATCATAGTCAAAAAGAGTTTAGCCAGCCCATCTCTACTATTAGCCACCAAATCTTTTATCATATCAACCTTAATGTCTAAATTCAACATAAGAGAAGTTTATTTCTTGATCAAGCATTCATGTTCCTAATTGGCAGAGGACAGCTCTGCTCTATGCAATCATTTTGAGTCCAGGTAGGTATTTTATACGTATTAGAAAATAAAAAAAATTATTGAGCAGGGAAATACAGGTGGTGGAAAATGACCCAATGGTGACCAACCCAAAGTAAATTGTCAGGGAAATGGTCAAGAAATCAAAGTGAGCCAGATGGACTGCATAACCAGGTGTGAAGATGGCCCAATCCAGTGATTGGGGAATCATGGTGTCTTATTGTTCTGGGAAGACCAGAGATATTTCCATTGCTAGAATTTTGCCTGAGCAGATCAAGACTGGCACACCTTGCTGATTTGAATGTTGGTCAGGTACAACTAGCTCCTATGAATTGAACAAGAAGTAGGTAGGAAAGCTATTTCTGCTATCAGCAACTTTAGAAATCCCCTGGCCAAGTAAGTTGTGGGCAGGCAAGTCCTGAGCCCTTGAGTTACTGCCTGGCCTCTAAAGTCAGTTTGGATAGTTCCAGGCCCCCAACCATAATTACAGAGGCCTCAGATATAGTCAGCTCCTCTCTCCCACCACTCTGAGGTCCTCACTACTTCGTTAGAATTTCTAGAAGCCAAGTGTAATCACCTGGAACCCACTGGAAACCATAGCTCTATAATTGCAAGATTGACTCAAGTCATGATTCTTCTCACCTCACTTCCACCAAATTCCTGGAGTCAGGTGTATCTCTAGTGCAATCCCTGATGGTCACAGCCAGGCATCCTAGTGGTTTCATGTGCAAAATTTAAAAGAAAACTCAATGATCATAATGGGAAAAAATAGTGTAGTCTGAGTTATTGGTTTTACTAATAAAAGGACAGAATATGACAATGTTAATTCATTAATACCTTGTTCAAAAATTAGAGTTTTACAGTCAGAACAGCAACTTGCTCACTACACAACCTGGGATTTTGTCTCAGGTTCTGCTTTTTTGATTGTAAAATGTTATTCCCCTGCTCCAAATCTTTACTATCTAGACAAAGCTGGGTGTGGTGTCACACGCCTTTAATCCAGCACTGGGGAGGCTGAGGTAGATGGAGCGTCATGAGTTCAAGGTCGGTTTAGGCTACAACATGAGTGCAAGGTTGACCTGCACTCATGTTGTAGCCTACATAGTGCAACACTCTCTCAAAAAACTAGGGCCAAGAGTTTGGCTCAGTGGCTTAAGTGCCTGTCTGGCAGGCGCAAGGTTGTGAGTTCGATCCCTGGTGCCACACATACACACACAAAAAAAAAAAAAAAAAAAAAACCTCTCTAAACAGTACCTATAGATACAACATCTAGTATCAATGTAAAAATGAATATATTTCTCCAAAAATGGAGTTAAGACTCATTAAGACATAATAGGACAGAGATAATAAAAAGCTGAAGGTATCTGGTCATTGTCTATTTGGATATCAAAATGGATGATTCTGTTCTCACAAGACAGAAATAATGTCCCTTACACCGACATCTTGACATATGGACATGGATATGTATGGTGTTGTGATGAAAGACCAAAAAATTATTGTAATTTTAAATCTTATATAATCTCATTAAATCCTTATTCTTTAAACCAAGCTTCAGCTTTGAAATTATAACAATGTGATAAGATTCTAGTTGCCAAAAAAATTTACTTATCTTATCACTACAATGAATTATAATTGCAGTACATACACTGCAATTCCAAGATCCTACCATCTCCAACATCCTGGGGTCTCCACAGTACCTTCAGCTTTACTCTCACAGCTTGATGCATTGTGCTCTCAGAGGCAGGTTTTCTGGTGACCCAGACCTTCTTTTAAAATCTTGGTGGAAGTCTCCAAAACCCTGTCAGGCATTCTGGATGCCTGAAAAACCAGTACCATGTGGTTGACATCAAAGTTTACCACCAACTTGAGCAGTAACCTAGTCCCCTGGGACAATGTTAGCAGTGGTTTTTGGATACCTGAATGGCTGACCTTGGGCAAACATTTGCCTAGGCAGCTCTGAAGGAGCAAAATGTCCTCAGGCTCTCTTCCCAAAGCAAAGTCATTCAACAGCTCCCTTTTAAATCCTTGAGCCTGTAATACGTGGGAATCCGGACAATTCTCAAGATGCCTTTAAGCCATTTTTTCTGTTTGTACTGATGTAAAGTATTTGGCTTCTCTTTTAATTTAATATTTTCAGTAACCAAGCTCTCCTTGGCTCCAACATAATGGGTGCTCCATTTCTTCATGCATATGTCCCCGCAATGGCTATTCTAACCCAGATACCCTGAGGTCATTAAGCACAAATGCTACTGGTAAGTCTCTCCTAACCTGGTTCATAAGTCCAGAGAGGAAACTCCTTTGCACCCCTCCAGTTTTAAAAGTCATTTACACATATCATAGATCATTATCTATGCTGAAAACCCCCATCCCCAGAGCTTCTCATTTCTGGTTGAATGCACTGTATGGCTGACTTCAAGGTCCTGCAGCTTACTGCCCAGTTCTTGAGATTCTAGAGAACCAAGCCACTGTTTTAAAACTGACCTACTGAACCCAGCACAAGGATCTTAACCAGTGTTGAATTAGGATGATTGCTTTCTACATTGTGGGGACATTTGCATACGCTGAACACTGACAGAATGATACTAGGGAGACTGTGATTGGGAAATAAATAAAAAATGAGAGAAATAGGGAGCAAGAAGTTCAGAGAATGATGTATATAAACGTCACTGCTCCTTAGTTGCTTTAATTTTGGCTACTACTAAGTTATATTCATTCAGCTTTTCCTAGATACCCATTAGATACTGTGGAATATCTACCTCCAACTACCTTTTTACTTCACCTAGTTCAAAAGGGTTCTTACTCTTTGCAAGAATCAAGTTCTTTTTGTTCAACTTATCCCATATGGAACACAATGTAAAGACCAGCCCAACCCAATGAGGGCAATGTCTCCAAGAGAGGACAATAGGACAGAGTCTGGTTCTAGAAAATTCTTGAAGATCCTCTTGGTGACTTGAAACAATCTTCTTAGGAAAAGGTCAAGTAAGACAGTAAAGGAAATGAAAAAATATTCTTCTGTTGTTCTTCAGAAAAAGTGAACATACAGGCCAATTTCTCCTCCTCTGCTAGAGGAGGTAGAAATACAGTGTGCGAAAAGAGAACTCCTCTCTACTGAGTCAGTATAGACAGCAGAGGGGAAAGGGTTCTGGCCTTGGTTTCCATGAGTTTCTAGCATTCACAGAGAAACAAAACTCCTGTCTTCTAAAGAGTCTCAAAGCAGTGCCAGGCAGAAAAAGCAAGAAGTTTGCTCTTTGGCATTTAAATCTCTACGTTTTAGGAATTTTATTATATTCTCATTTGGTTCCTAAATTTAAACTCATAAAACAAGGCAGCTGGAATCCAGGTGAATTTCAACACCAAACAAGTATCAATCAAATGAAAACAAGTAATGGGCATAGCTAACTGATGGAAAAGCACTGAGAGCATATTCACTGTCATCCTCTTCTGCTGAACCTGTAGAATGACCCTTGGAGGGTTAGGAAAGTACATGATCTTCTGTCTATGTGCTCTGTTCCTAATTAATCTATAAATTTCTCTTAATCCTTGTGCATTCCAAGAATTAGTGGTACCTCATTTTAGGAATTTAATTTGTTTTACAATTTTGGAGAAGATGGCTGTGTTTGTGTTTGCGTAGGGGAAGATGGCTGTGGTCATATTTGTCACCTGATGCTGAATTTGCAAACAGAGGCAAATTTTAACACAGGCTATTATTTGTGAACCAAATTGTTTGTAAACAGAAGCATTTCTGAACCAAGATATTACTATATTTGTAAACATAATAATACACACAATAAATAGATAGATAGATAGATAGATGGATGGATGGATACATAGACGGTAGCCACTTGTCTGTTAGATACTCCTCATCTCCCACACTTTTTTCACTTGAAATGCTCCTCTCCTCAAACAACTTTTCTAAGGTGGAGTCACTCCTGAAGGCAATGATGGAGAACCTAAGGCACATGTGCCACAGTGGGTACACAGAGCCCTCTATCAGCATGCAAGCCGAGTTCAGCATCACCTCAACAACCAAGCATTCAGATTTAATTGCAGTGTTGGCATTTTGGGGAAAGTAATTGGTTTTGGGGTTGCAGTTGGAGCACTCAATATCTAAAATGTTTGCCATCACTGCCCTAGGTGATGCGAAATCTAACCTCATTAGCATGAAAGTAAAAGAGGGACTATTAGAGAAGGTAAGAGGACTAGGGAAAGGAGGAGACAAGAGAAGGCAAGAGAGTTGTATGTAGGAAAGACATGATCAAAGTATACTACTGTATATGCATTTATGAAATTGCTACAGTGAAAACTATTAATTTGTACAATTAGTATGAATTCATATTTATAGTTTAAAAACCAAATCTCATGGTTTAAGAAGTCATCTGTTTCAGATAGATCCCAAATGTGAATCTCCAGCTACAACCTCCTCACTGAACATGAGCCTAAAGTATCTATCCATGGCTTGACATCTATAAGCCAAATATAAGCAGACCTAAGTTTCTGATCTTTCTCCAAGTATGCTATTCCCATAGACTTCACCATTTAATAATGCCCACCTGTCTTAGTTACATTTTCCTCATTGCTGAGACAAAATACCTGATGCCTAAATTTAGGAAAGGAAAGATATATTTCTTATAGTTCTTGGGGGTTTCAGTCCACACTTAGTTGGCTCCAAGGCAGCATGCCGTGGCAGGGCCACCATTCATGGCCATGGCAACAGCAAGGCACAAACCCAAGAGAGAGGGAAGACACACCTTCCTCCCTTCCTGACACTGTATATCAGTTACACCCTTGGGCAGGTGCAGCACTCACATGGCCAATCCCAGTGCCAGACAACAAACCAATCGTGAATGCCAGATTCAGCCTTGTCCATGATTGCATGAGGCTTTGCAGGGGACACAGGACCATACCCATAACACCACCCTGTCCTTCAAAATGCTTATTGCAAAACTTGAGTCATATTTATCACTTTTCTCTTAGGAAACCACATGCAATCAGGCAGAAAATTTCAGTAGCATCACCTTCCATATATAGTACCACTATCACCATGACAATGTTCCTAGACTAAGTCACCTTCAATCCATACCTGGATCGTTGCAACTAAAGATCCTCTAAAAATATGGAGCCGGTTCTCTCCTCTGTTCCAAACTAGCAATTGTCTTCTTATATCTCTAAAATAAGGCCAAAATTCTTGCCAATGGCCTAAAAGGCTCTTCATGATATAAACTACATCCAGCTATACCCCACCTCAATCGTACACATTCTTTTCAGGACTCTGCTCTTCCCAGAAACAGATAAGCAGCCTTCTATCTCAGAGTTGTTGCCCTTGTTCCTTTTCCTGGAACACTCTTTCCTAAATTTTCAATATGACTCCCTTCCCAGTGACATTTCATTTTATATGTAACACCTACTCCCACCCAAGACTCTTTATTCCTTTATTGTACTTTATTTTCTTTTCTTGTTTGGCAATTTTGCATCTTACATACTAGGATGATTTTGTTTATTTCTGTCCATAGTAGCATAAACTTTGTTTAATTTGTGGGTATGTACACCATACCTAGAACAGAGCACACGACAATTTCCTCAGTGTGGAAAGTGCATATGCCCTTATGTGTGAGTATATTGTCTTGAGAGGTAGTAACCAAATTTCTCTTAGGGAGAGAGCTAAGCCTGTTGGTATGATACCTTCACAAGTATTCTTGTAATTGATTGTCAGGTAAATGTATTTTAAATTATATCCAAAAACACAAAAAATGTCTGTATATATTACTGGAGTGATATGTGATGTTTGATAAATTTTTCAAGTAGAAGATAAAGTCTCAGAGTCGTGGGAATAGGCAAAAACCAAGGAAAAAGAGAAGAAAATTGTGATATAATAAGAGACATTTTGTTTTTGAGTGACCAAGAGAACAAATTAGGTATAGAGGAGCTAGGAAAATAGTATTAACACAGGGACCAAGTGAGGTAAAGTGGACAGTGAGGGCAAGAGGAATAGGGTATGAGGTAAAAAAATGAAGTCTATTTGAAATAGAGTGCCCAATATTCTCCTTATGGTTGCTTAGTTAACCCTCCCATGTGTCCACAGTGTATAAGTCTGTTCAAGATGGCCTTCTGTGAATAATTTTATGTGGAACAGAAAGGGCTGACTCTTCTATCTAGGTCCTTACAGTGCAGAAAGGAGGCACATGAAAGGCACAAAATAACCCAGAAACTAAAATAGCAAGAAGTTAAGAGCCGGATAAACCCATGCAGATAAAAGCACCCTTTCACATTCACACTCATAATATTCAAACACACTCTAGAATGGAATTGGATTTTCCCAGAAATTTGAACCAATTTTTATTATTATTATTATTATTATTATTATTATCACAAAGTTTACTGGTACCATTTAGATATACATAATGATCTCATTCTACTATAGAGAATTCATCCCTGTACATGATATATCTGGATCCCTCTTTTTTCCCATTTTTCTCCCAACCCTTCAATCCCTCTTCCCCTTCTTATTTACAAAAACTTTGTTTCCATTTTGTCCTTCTTTTCTCATTTTTTTTCTTTTTCCTTCCTTCCTTTCTCACTCCCCCCTCTGTTGTTCCCTTTTCCTTTCGAAAAAAATTCTCCCTATTTCACAATAGCTATTAGAAATTTTGGTTCATATTTACACTTTCAGTTTCTCACACCAGAGAGACAATGTGATATTTACACATATGTGTTCAGTTTATTTCACTTAAGAGTACTGTTTCAAGTTCCATCCATTTATCTATAAATGTCTTGGGTTTATCCTTCAGCATGGCTAAGTAGTACTCCATTGTATTAAAAGAAATCTTTTTTATCCATGCAACTGTCAATGGGCATTTGAATTGTTTCCAAGATTTAGCTATTACAAACTGTGCTGCTATAAACATGGTGTAAATATATTGCTGTGGTATGAAGTTTTTAATTCTTTTGGGAAGATACCAAGAAGGGGAATAGCTGGATCAAATAGAATCTCTAGTTTTAGTTGAGGAATATACTCACAAATTTCCACAGTGGTTGCACCAGTCTACACTCCCCCCAACAGTGGAAAAGTGTTCCTTTTTTCCCACTCTCCCAGCAGCATTTGTTATTGGTTGATTTCTTGATAATATCCCAAAGATCTAAATATAACAACAGGAACACTAAAACACACTAAATCTGCTGGAGGATAAAATAGGTAGAACTCTTGAAGACATAGGTGTAGGCAAAGACTTCATGAACACAACCCCGACTGCATGGAAAATATTACAACGAATTAATAATTGAACCAATTTTATCTAGAACTCAAGGGGCAGGAAGTCCAGAGCTGGCATGTAGATTTAGTTGGGAAAAATAAAGTATAAATACTTTTTTAAAATATTCCAGAATTTGTGGAAATTGTTTGACATTGTGCATTGTCTCAATCAATAAAAGAGGAGGAACAAGAATTGGAAGAATCAGGGAGGGATGAAAGAAAAAAGAGATGAAAAAAAGAATTAAGATGAAATAGTACATGTACAAACTCCTCACAATAAGTGTAATGATTACGTATTCCAAACTTGTACTAATAAATTTTTTAAATAAAATTTAAAAATAAAAGTACAATCATTATTTTATAAGGATCTATGATTTTTTCTGTGTTAAAAAGTAATTCTATTGTTTGAAAAGGCTATGAATCACAGATTATGAGACAATCTATAACTTTTAAGTAAAATAGCCAAAAGGACAATTAGGCTATTTTTTTTAAATAATGCAGTCATAAAATATTTCATTTTGAGCAAGGTACCTTGGTGATGTTATCTGCAGTTCTTCTACATCCTTTTCAGCCACTGTCTTTAACCCTTCTAAGTTGCAAAATGTGCCCAACTGAATGAAATTCTCAGCTTTATGCTAAGGGATCAGTTTTATGCTAAGGGATCATTCTCAAAAGTGATCACTTGGGTTTTAGAATGTTTTATTTTAATCCTTTTGGGGGAGTGGAATTTAATAACTAGCTAGTCATTAATAAAGCTTACTCTATTTTCCTGAAGTTAATACTGTATAATCTATGTAGTCTATAATGTTTACTTATTTCTCTGAAACAAACACATCTAAGGATAGTTTCCAGTTTTCAAGTGTTTTATAATTAGTTTTATCTTGAACTTAGTTTTCAAGATAGCTTAGTATGGAGGTGAATGTTTTTATCAAATACTAATGCAGACATTACTATAAAGATATTTATCAAGTTGGATTAACGTTTGCAATCAGTAGATTTGAATAAAATATGTTACTCTCCATTGCATGGGTGGACCTCCTCCAGTCAGCTGAAGGCTTAAAAGTAAACACTGAGATTTCCAAAACAAAGAAGAAATTCTGCCTCTGAACTGCAACATGGAAAACTGAATATTTTACCTAACTATACTGACCTACTGATACTAGATTCAAGACTAAAATATCAACTCTTACCTGAATTTCCAAAATGCTGCCTACCCTTACAAAGCACAAACTTGCCAGTTCCACAATCACATGAACCAATACTTTAAAGTTTTGATAGAAAAATATATGGACAAACAAATCTAGATCTAGAAAACTGGATAACTAGAAACGCAAGGGCTTTGGAGACCCATAAAATGATCTTGTCTTACCCAGGGTTATAGAAACTGGAGTCTTATCCATCTACAGACCAACAGTTTCTCTGTTGGATTTGAGTCTTTACCAAAGTTGTGGTGTGTTACCATTGTGATTTCAGGGATCCAGTTCCCAGCACTGCTACAGTGCTACTTTGAGAAAAGTGAATCCTGGTCTCTTTAGATTTGGGCTCAGTTAAATATACCCCAAACTAAACTTCTGCCAGTTAGAGATCTAATGACCTGTAATGGTTGATAAATTGTGTCAACTTAAGGACTGAGAAGTTCAGAAGCTTAACTAAGTGACTCAGCAGGGGACCAGGGTCCTCACTTTGTAAACATCCTGAGCCTATGTAAGAGGAGGGCATGGAGATGGTATGGATGAATAGCCTGCTTACAACATAACGGAGGAAAAGAGGTTTGTTCTCCCTCTATTACTCTTGCTGCTTTTGCTGTCTTCTGCTACCTTGAACAATTGCCCCTGTGCCATGTCACCTTGCCTTGAAGCCAGTTAACTATAGATTGAAACATCCACAAACTGTGAGCTAAATAAACCTTTCCTTCCTTAATTTTGGGTGTTGGATATTTGTCCCAGCAACAAGAGAAAAGTAATCAACATATGACCCATCCTTGTACTTCTCATATACATCCACTATTCAGGGAACCATCGGACCCCAAGATTCAGTTCATGGTCCTTTGCCTCTCAGACCCAGAATTTCCCGTTCACATTCTTTCTAGACTTAGTAAATAGGGTGCTTTCTTTTTGATGTTCTCAAAACTAAAAAAAAAAAAAGGTCGAATTACAGTCTCTGCTGTCAAAACATGAAATTGCTTGTCTTCTTTATTTTATTTTAAAATGAAAAAAGAATAAAAACAAAGATACCGAATTTAGAAACAAAATAATGGGAGATTAACAATGGTTAATATGCATATTGCTATCTTCAAAGTAGTTGCTCAGATTACATGATATAGGCATGAAAAATTGATCAAACAATGAAAGCACAAACCATTCTTTTAGATGAACTAATATAGATTAGTAGTATAGTTATCTATCATATATATATATATATATATATATATATATATATATATAGTCTCTTCCCTTCTTTCTTTTCTCATTTCCCCTATCCCAGTTGTTCTTTCCTTTTGAGCAGTTTCTTTCCCTTTCACTTTCACAATATCTATTGGTGATCATGTAAGGATTTAAAAAGAAAAAATAACACAGTTCTGAGAAAAGCTAGCCCCATTGACTACACATACATTTACTCTACTAAGGAGACATTCTCTAAGCATTGGTAGGGTGACCACAACTCTCCTGAATGAAGGGGATCAGCCTTCTGTGATTCCAGTGTGATTTTCCTGGCACCCAGAGGAAAAATAATAATCTCTTATAGAGCACATACCTGCATATCTAACTTCGTTATTGAAAAAAATTATATGCCATAATGTGAAAGTATTTAATTAATCACCTCACACTGTATCAACATTAGTTGTAGTTCAGAAAGATGGATGAAGTAGTCAAGCATCGTGGAAAGAACATGAACAATAGGCTAAAGCAGTCTAGGAAACTAATCTAGCTCTGCCAATTACTCTCTGTGCAGTTTTGTGCATATTACTTTTCTCTGAAAATTCATATATAAGATTATATATACAGGTATACATAATACTAATAACAATTGTGTACACTGTGATAAACACCAATCAAGATGTCACAGGAAAAATATTTACTTTGGCTTCAAACACGCAAGTGTTTGATAAATTGTCACTATCATTATTGTGCTTATAGCTCTGCATTAGTCTGTTTCTGCTGCTATAACAAAATGGGTGGGTAATTTATAAATAATCAAGAATGTATTTCTCACAGTTTAAAAGACTAGTAAGTTCAAGATCAAGGTACCAAAAGATTCAGTTTCTGGGGAAGGCATTTTTGCTAGGTCCTGGCAGAAGGAGTAAATGCTCACCCAAACTTCTTTTATAAGGTCAGGAATCCCATCTATAAAGTTTGCACCCTCATGATGGAATAACCAGAAGACCCTGCTTCTTAATACTACCACACTAATGATAAAGTTTCCACATGGATTTTGGTGAGCACACAAATATTCAAACCACAGCAAGCTATGAACTTTGACTAGTCCTTGAGTCCAAGGTACAATGAAGCACACTTACCTGTATTACTTCATTTTATGCTTGCCTTTGGGGTAGTACTTATAATGCTCATTTTTCAGATAAAGCAATTAAGAGAACGATATGTTACCAGAATGATACAACCAGATGACAGCAAAGAGAGTATGTTTATTCAGAAGGTTTCACCAGCTACCTAACAAGCCATGCCTATACTCAGCAACTTCCAACAGTGTTTAACTTCTTGCTAGGAATCCTCAGTCAATTGTAATTCAGCCAATGTTGGCTGTTCTCAGCTGGGTGATTTTGCCCTTCCTGTGGTGGATACCAATGCACAAAGAGGGAAACTCAGTCACACAAGCATATTTCAAGCGTGATCACAACTGCTTATATTCCAAAGGAGGTCACATGAGTGGGTGAAAATCAGCTTGGGAGGAATCACCACTGTCTACAGTGGAAAGAGGGGAAGGAACTTCACGGAACAATAACGCAAACTCTACACAAGATCTCACCAACTCCAGAAGCTGAGCTCTTATTTATTATCCTACAATGCCTCTCCATTGACCTGTGATAGTACCACACTCACCAAAAACTCTATTGACTCTCTTTCCACTATTAATCTGTACAGGGTTCAGGGTTGTTCCTTTTATTTAATGTCTAGAGTTACCCAGCTTAGCTCATTCAAACAGCCAAGAGCTCAGCTGGAGGGTAAGTGTAAAGTTGATAGCCCATTACTCTATGCTCCTCTCAGAGGCCAGGCTATGCAACCCCAATAAGCAACCCGTAGGGTCTACAAATTTGCCACGCTTCGCTCTGTTAAATCTTTATTGGGTACAGCACAGTAACTCAATTAATAGTGAGAATGAAACAGGCAAGTGTCACTGGATTGCAACCAATTATTTTTCCCTTAATATCCTTTTAAATCCCAAGCTGACCAAATTCAACATGAGCCACGTCCTTTCATAGGGCGTACGGAGTCTGCCCCTGTCTTCCTTCACATTAGCCTCCCTCACCAAGGTCCCACAGCTGTCACCAGCTATAAGCATCTCTCTTCTCCCAACAGCAGTGCAACCTCCCCTCAAAGAAGCTAATTGGGAACACAAATCAGGTTCTTTGGCAGGATTTTGTGTTGCTGGTATTTTTTTTTAGAATTTTTGTTTTCTCCCCCCACAAATCAGAAATTTACTGAATTTATTTTCCCTTCTTTACACGGTGGTCCTGATTTAGGGAGCATAGAATGATTATTTAGGAAGCAGCCTGAATTATCACCTTAAGAAATGTGTGAGAATGGATTCAAAGCTAATCCGTGCTTGTCCTGAAATGACTCCAGCATCTGGTCCTCCGAGGCATCCTGGACCCCAGATGTCCTCCTGCATTTGCCATCTTTGGCCCAGATTTGGAACTTGTCTAGTTCACAGTAACTGAAAGTTAAGAGGTAACTATTTCTACCCACAGGCAATCAGTTTGCCAATCTATGACCTTTAGAAAATAAAAATTATACACAATGGTAAATCCAGGAATATACCATGATTTTAAGTTGCCACTGTACTACTTACGTTGGTCTTGGTCCATTTATTTTAAAAGCTTACATCCAGATAGGAAAGAGGGATCATTTTGTACTATACAGATTTTTTTTCAAGATTAAAAAAGACCGTGTCATTAGAAAAGGGAAAAAAGTACATATGAGGGATGCTGCTTAAAAAGTTTTTTAAATCACAATGGGTCATAGATTTAAACATTCGAACAAAAACAATCTGCTGGAAAACAAAAAGTAGATAAAACTCTTGAAGACTTAGGTATAGGCAAATACTTTCTGAAGTAAACCCCAGTTGCAAAAGAAGTAATACCAAGAATCAACAAATGGGATCACACAAAATTTAAAAATGTCTGAACAGCAAAGGAAACCACTAACAGAGTGAAGAGACAACCTACAGAATGGAAAAAAAATTTTTCCAACTACTCCTCAAAGGACTAATATCCATAATATGTAAAGAACTCAAAATATTAGACCTCCAACAAATTTAAAGACCAAATCCAAAATGAGTAGAAACTTCTAGATGAAAATACAAATAACCAATAAATACATGAAAAAATGCTCAATGTCACTGTCCACTTCAGAAATGCAAATTAAAATAACACTGGGATTCCATCTCATTCCAGAAATAATGGTTGTTATAAAGAAATCAACCAATAACAAATGCTGGCGAGGATGTGGAGAGAAAAGAACATTTCTCAATTGTTGGTGGAAGGATAAACTGATACAACTAACTATGAAAATCAGTATGGAGATACCCCAAAAACCTAAAAGTAGTCTGACACAGCTATTCCCCTTCTAGGTGTCTTCCCAAAAGAGGTAAAAACATTATGCTATATGTATACCCATCTTTATAACAGCACAATCCTAAATAACTAAATCTTGGAAATACTTTATATGTCCATCAAAGATGAATGGATTAAACAAACAGTATTTGTATACAGAGTACTGTTCTGCCATAAAAAGGGATAAACTTGAACTATATGTAGGAAAATGGATGCACCATGGGGGGCTGGGGATTCGGCTCAGTGGCAAAGCTCTTGCCTTGCATGAACAAGGCCTGAGGTTCGATCCCCAGCACCACAAAAAAAAAAAAGGATATACCTTGAAACCACAATGTTGAGTGAAGTAACTCAGACATGTAAACTTAAATATCACATGGTTTCTCTTATATGAAAAATTATATATATATACACATATATATGTAATGAAATAAAAGATATGTAAGAGGAAAAAAGAGAAAGAAAAAAGGTATTGTGATACAGCATGAACATTATATCTAAAAGTGTACCTTGACTTATCACAAACATCTTGCATGTTTTATGTTCTTTGGCCTATTAGTCTAGTTTTTCAATCTGCATATATTGTAATTAAGTTCTTATAAGATGAATAAATTAATCTGATGCAGCAAAAAGGGGGTGGAGGTAGAGGGTAAATGAAGGGAATTGAAATGTGTTATGTATATGAACTAATCCCCTACAGTGAATGTAATCATTATGTACTACAAACATGTACTAATAAAAGTTTTTAAAATTTATTATAGTAAAGAAATGGCATTATCTCCCCCAAAATACTCTTCCTTCCTATCTTTCTTTCTTTTTTTGTTTGTTTGTTTGTTTGGCTGATTTGCCTGTTTGTTTGTTCGTTTGCTTGTTTTGGGACAGGGACTTATTATGTAGGTCAGGCTGACCTTGAACTTAATATGTTACCCAGGCTGGCCTAGAACTCACAGAGATTATCCTGCCTCAGTCTCCCAAGTGGTGGAATTGCAGGCATGCACCACCACACCTTGCTTTTTGAATACACCTATTCCATTGTCCCATTGTGCTTAACACTTTCTGAAGCAGCTCTAGAAGTCTCCTTTCATGGGCGTCTTTAATTGTATTTTTATAGCTGCCTTGATGCCCTGAATTGATTCAAAATGTTTAGCTTTCATGGTCGTTTTGACTTTAGCAAAGAGCCAGAAACTGTAGGATGCCAAATAGTGAATAAGGTGGAGAACATACCAAAAAAGAAGGAAGAAGGAGGAAAAAGAAGAAGATGAAGAGGAGGAGGAGGAGGAAGAAAAGAAACAACCAACAACTACACACAAAAAATCCCAAGTTTAGTCATTAAAAGAAGGCAAATCAAAACTCATTGAGATTACTTCTCACTCATGTGAGAATGATTACCATGAAAAGTACAAAAAGCATCTGACTAGTGCTGTTGAATATTTTTTTTCATATATGTATTTGCCATTTCTACTTCTTCTGACAATTGTATGTTCATCTCAGATGCCCGTTTTTGATAAGGCATCAAATTTTGCTAAAGAGTTTGCTAAAGAGTTTGAGGAGTAGTGGCGTAAAATCTTCTCCAAATTTCTTGCAGAATTCAGCAGTGAATCCATCATGACCTGGACTTTTCTCTGTTGATAGGTTTTAAAATACATCTTCCATATCATTGACTGATATTGGTTTGCATATTTAGAATTTTTATATCTTCTTGATTCAGCCTTGGTAATTAACATGCATCCAGGTATCTATTCTGGATTTTCCCTCATTTTAGAATAAAGGTTCTCAAAGTAGGTATTTATGATCTTCTGGATTTCTGCAAGATCCACTGTAACTTCATCCTTCTCATTCCTAATTGCATGGATTTGAGTCTTTCCTTTTTTTTGATAAGTTTACCTAAGGGTTTGTCAATTTTATTTACTCTTTCAAACAACCACTTGATTCACTGATTCTTTGCATTATTTTATTAATCTGACTTGCACTAATTTCTACTCTGATCTTCACAATATCTTCCCTCACATGAGCTTGACTTGTCTTTCTTTTTCTAGAAGTTTGAGGTTCAACGTTAGGCTGTATTTTTGACCTCACTCTGTTTTCCTGATGAGAAAATTCACTGCTATAAATTTCCCTCTTAGGACTGCTTTCATTGTGTCCCATAAGTTCTGGTATGTTGTATTGGCTTTATCATTTAATTGTAGAAACTGTCTAATTTCTTCTTTAATTTCATCTTTGACCCATTGCTTGTTCAGGAGGGTGTTATTTAATTTCCATGTGTTTATATATTTTTGTGGCTTCTTTTGCCATTGATTTTCAGTTTCATTGTACTATGATCTGATACTATGCATGAGATGATTTCACTTCCTTTGCACTTACTTAAGTATGTTCTATCAGCTACTACATGGTCTGTTTTGGAGACCATTTCACGTGCAGTTGAGAAGAATGTATATTCTGAAGTTGTGGGGTGGAACACTCCATAGACATTTACTAAGTCCATTTTTTCACAGGTTCGGTTCTATTTGATATTTCTTTGTTGATTTTTTTGTCCAGTTTATCTGTCTATTTGTGCAGTGGAACATTGAGGTCTCACATTGTAATTGTATCAGTGCTTATTTGATTTTTAATGTCCATTAATATTTGTTTTATATAGTTAGGTGCTCTGGTATTTGGTGCACATATATTTATGAATGCTATCTCTTCCTGGATTTTTTCTTTAACAAGTATGTAATGAACTTCTTTGTCTCTTTTGATCAGTCTCAACTTGAAGTTCACTTTGTCTGCAAATATAATACCTACTCTTGCTTTTTTCCAGGTTCCTGTCACATGAAGGAATAATAAATTCTGGTAAGTGGGCTGGATAAAGGAACTCTTATTCACTCTTGGTGTAAATGTAAACTAGTACAACCATTATGAAAATCAGTAGAGTCCTCAGAAAACTAAAAATAGAACTAGCATATGATCTATCTATGCCACTCCTTGATATATACTTGAAATAATTAATGCACACATATTGTAGAGGTACCTGCAAACCCATGAGTAAAATTATCAATAACCAAGTGATAGAATCAGCTTAGATGTATGTCAAAAACTGAATGGATAAACAAAATATTGTATATACACGTAATGGAGTGCTACTCAGTCCCAAAGAAAACAACATCACATTGTTTGGAAGAAAATGGATAGAACTGGAATCCATCATGTGAAATGAAATAAACCAGGTTAAGAAAGTCAGGTAACACGTGCTTCTTCTCACATCTGAAACCTCAAAAAATAAAGTGAAAATGACACAAAACTAGAAAGGAGACTATTAGAATAAAATAAGTGTGTTGAGGGGAGGAGGATAAAGAAGAAGAGTAGTGGGGTGGTTATCATTAAAGTATGCTATATGCACATTGAAATGTCACAAAGAAGCCTTTTATTGTGTATAATTAATATGTACTAATGAAAAAGAATATCTACAAAACCTGTTTTTTGAAAAGAGAGAAGAGATAAATAGCCTAGAGATTCAATTAGAGAGTCTCACATCTGTATGACAAGATAAAGCTGCAAACAAATGAGGGATGATACTTTGGTGAGATGATGCATATGTTTACTAACTTGATTTAATCTCTGTACAATATACCCATATATCAAAATATCACACATTGTTCCCTATAAATATATATAGAAATAACTGCATGTCCATAGTTGGTTTACAAACCCCTGATGACATCAAAATCCTTATATATTCAAGTCTCTCACATAATCTATGCACAACTTGCCAAAAAATTAAATCATCTCTGGTTTACTTATAATACATAAAGCAATGTAAATGTTAGGTAAATAATTGTCATATTGTACTGCTTATGAAATAATCACAAGGAAAAATTCTGCCCAGACTTTTTGAATATTTTCAATCTTTGGTTGAATGCATAGATGGAGAACCCATGAATATGAAGGGCCTACTGCATAGTTATTTTGTCAAAGAAATAAATAACAAATAACTACAACAAATGTTATATATTTGCTATGAGCAGCCTCTATGAAAAACAACAAAAAAGTTCATATGTGGCCCACATATACCGTCCCAACTAACATAGCAGGAAAAACCTTATTAATTGACCATAGTAATCCTCCTAATAGAACCAAGATGTGATCTCAGAATCCTTCATACTTTAAAGACTAAGATACAATCAATTTTCAGGTTAGCTTTAAAGTTGAAATCCATGGGTTATCCCTGACTCAAGTTCTGGCCATAGGTAATCGCAAAGATTGATGCTCTTCCATAAGAGGGAAACATTTATTTCTTCTTTCCCTTTTTATTCTTCTCTGGCCACAAGCCTATTGGTTGGTGCTGTCCATATCCAGGGTAGGTCCTTTCTCATCCCTCAGTTTGATGACCTACATGTCAGTCATCCACAGACACACACAGAACTTTACTAATAAGCAAAGTGGATCTTAATCAAGTCAAATTGACATTAATAATCACAGGGACAAAAGTCATTATGAAGACTGGGAAGTGAATAGTAATAAAAGCCAGCAAAGGTTGAATGTGTCTTCACGGATTTTACATGTGAGAAGAAAGACGAGTAAAACTACCTAGAAATTCATGCAAGATAGAAAGATGATTTTTTAAAAACTATCTTTTGTTTACAGGCTATGGAAAAAGATACAATAAAGATGAAAAACAAGCAAGAAAGGGAATATAGATAATGAGCAAGACCTCAAAGGAAACCTTAGGCCAGTGCCATCCCAGCATTGCCCTGAGGTCCGGTCCCTACTCCTAACGGGGGAACCGGGGTGGAACAAGGAGCCCACAACCAGATCTCTCAGTGCGTAGCCACAGAGGGGAAACACCATACTCTAAGTGTGAAGAAGCTCAAGGTTGAACTGCAGGAGTATGTCAAGGATGGCTTGAAGTGGGACAGCCAAGGGGGCAAAGGAAGATAAGAGCAGAAAGAATCTTCTCCGATCTCGAGGAACATAACAAAAAGAGGACAGCATGCAAATTCAAGTTCTGCTACCATCAACAAAGTCCCAGGTGAAAAGTCCAAGAGCTTCTTGGAGAGTCTGTGACAGCTACAATTTCAAACTGGAAGGTCCCCTAGAGAATCATGTGTAAAGGTATAGTTTCCAGTGTGGCTATATTAGGATGTGGAGGAAACTAACAGGTGAGGCCTAGCGAGAGGTCTTCAGATCATTAGAGATCTTAGAAGGGACTGTAGGACCCTGCAGCTTTCCACACTCCCTTTTGCTTACTGGCCCCAAAGTTTTGCTTCACCAAGTCCTCCTGCTGTGATGCCCTGTCTTGCCACTAGCCTGAAAGCAACAGGGCAAATAGATCATAGACTGGAACATATGAAACCGTGAGCCAAAACCACAAGCTTTATAAGTTGATTGCCCCAGGCACTTGGTACAGTAATGGAAACTGACTAACATGGTGATTAACCCTTTAGGAAATTGTTCAACCAATCACTGATGAATCCAAAAACTGTAACTTCTTTCTCCTATGGTGAGAAATAATAATCAACGAATGTATTCAACTAATACAGTGAATGTTTTAAAAATTTATTACAGTAAGAGATAAATTGCCATTAATCTTTCAAAATACTCTCTGTCTCTTCAAATCCCATCCGTGTTGCCACTTGTTGAAATAGTTCTGGGAATCCTCTTTCATGAATGTCTTTACTTACACTGTGGAGATTGTCTCAATGTAATGAATTTACTCAAAATATTTATATGTTATGGTCATTTTGACTTTAGGGGAGAGCTAGAAGTTGCCCAGTGCCAGATCTAGTGAATAAGGTACTACTGTAAGATTTGTTTATGACATCCACTACTGTAAATTTTGTGAATAGGTTCAGGGGATTGAGACACTCAGAACAGGACATAAAAAACTGCATCAGAAAGTAGCAAGAATGATAGGGATTTTTTAATTTAAAGAGAAAAAAACAGAAAAATCAAGAAGCAAGCAAACAAAAAATAACAACAACAAAAGCTAAATGACAACAACAAAAAACAGCAATATAAGATTTCAAACCAACATGATAGGAATTTAACAATGGTTGTTATATTGCATATTGTCATCTTCAAAATAATTGCTCAGGTTACAAGATACAGGGATGCAAAACTGATCAAACAATACAATCTCCCTCTGAGTGGTTTCTTTCCCTTTTACTATATGTATGGTAACTTTTGCATCTTATTTACTCTTTCGGTTTCTAACACTAGCTAAACAATACACTGTTTACACATGTAAGTCTGATTTATTTCACTTGTAAGTATGGTTTCTAGTTGCATCCATTCACCTATAAAAGCCTCAAGTTTATCATTCTTCATGGCAGAGTAGTATTCCAATGTATAAAAATACCACATATTTTTCACCCATTCCTCTGTTGATGGGCATTTGGGTTGTTTCTATGATCTGGCATTGCAGATTGTGCAGCTATAAACATTGGTACACATGTATTGCTGCGGTATGATGTTTTCAGTTCTTCTGGAAAAATACCCAGAAGTGGAATAGCTGAGTCACATGGAACCTCTAATCCTAGTTTTTTGAGGAATCTCAACATTGATTTCCACAGTAGTTGTACCAGTCTACACTCCTACCAACAGTGGAGAAGGATCCCTTTTTCCCCATAGCCTGGTCAGCATTTGTTACTGGTTGATTTCTTGATGCTACCCATTCCTTCTGGAGTGAGATGATATCTCAGTGTTGTTTTGATTTACATCTACATTTGAACATTTTTTCATATATTTAGTTGCCATTTGTATTTCTTCATCTGAGAACTGGGTATTCACCTCAGATGCCGATTTTTGGATTGGATCTTCGAATTTGGGGGGCCTGAATTTTTTCAATTCTAAGAATGATAGATTAAGAATGTTTGAAGTAAGGAGAGTATTTGGAGGGGTATTAATGGCTAGGATGTCTTCTGCTGTAATTTTTTTATTTTTATTTAGACAGCCATCATAACGTTTGGCCACACTTCCTAAGTACCAGACTGTGTACTAACGCTTTATATGCAGCATCTCCTTTACCTTAACCTTTCCAATATGTATGAGTTATGTTCCTTTTACACAAAAATAAACTTAAATTACGCGAATTAAAGCACTCCACGATGTGTATAACATGTATGTGACAGAGCTGGACATTAGCTCCGGAGTCCCAGGTTCTATCCACTCCAATCTATACACTTTTTTCTAGAGCACCTCAGACTCTACAAAAAGACAAGCCCACTTTTCACATAATAGGCTTCATTCTAATTTTTTCTAATCATCCTTCAAGGCCCATCAACCTTCTCTCTGGGGAGCCTTCTCCATCATCACCAGATTCAGTTAGTGGCACCTTGCTTTGCCCTTCTCTGTTGTCCCACAACACTGTTCTCCTGGAGCTCTCATTACACTGGGTGATAATCAATCACCCTGAGTTTTCTTCTATTATTAGGTTGAAGCAAGGCAAATAGGAAAGGATATGGGCTTTGTAGTCAGCAAGAATAAGCTTAGGCAAATTACTTAACCTCTACAAGTTTCGGTTACCTCATTGTAAAAATCAAGATAGTGCCCCAGAAAATCGTGAATACTTTTAATGAAATAAGGTTTCATTAAGCCCTAACACATGGCAGAAACTAAGTAGATGGTAGAGATGTTTATTTAACTGCTAACCTACCATTAGCTTTGCACCAACAACCTGAAATGCCAACGTTTCCCTACAGCATAAATTTACAAGCAAAATAACCTTCCAATTTAAGTAAAATACTTTACAAGGATTCATTTACAAACAATTAAGATATTCCCTTAAATGTCTTTATACACATCAGTAGAGATCCCAAAAGACTTTGGCTTCCCAACAGTTAGTTTAATTTGAGTTACTGTAAGACTTTAATAATAATAAAACTATGATTATCTTTAAATGGCTGACAAGTTCTATTAAATTATATTCCAACCTCTTTCTTCCAATTAATCTCAACGAATGAAGTTTTATTGCATTTACAATTCAAGTGCAGGAATAAATAGGGCTCAGAAATCTCAAATCCGGATGTTGTTTAGGAACCATAGGAAACACTTTCAAAAGATTAATTGGAGGATAACCAACAAGAAAATGGCAGGGACCAACAATCTGTTATTTACCTCCAATCTCAAGCTAAGGGATCTTCCTCAAACAAAAATTGGATTTCCAGGACAGCAAAGAGTAGCATTCACCAATCCATAGAAATTCAGCTATTCTCTGTGAATTAAATAACTGTGCTATAATTTTTGCAACCAAATTGCGAATGACCTTGGACAGACTTTATTTTTGCACTATGTGAAAGATGAAATCTGTTCCAGGAATTCAAAGATCCCCCACTAGTTTTGAAACTCCTGTCACAGAATAACTTTCTCTGTGCATATAACTTTGAAGGACTGTTAACACAAAGCTTTATGAGCCCTCATGGAAAGTTGCAGTTGGTAAGATAAGCAATAAACATGTTGAGGCTTTGTCTATTAAGTTTCATGTTACTGGAAAAATATAAATGTATACATTTCATAAAACACTCATGCCTACCGTGCAAGGTGCACTGAAGAACAGAGGCTAATTCTCCATATTTAGGCCCAAACTTTACCAGTATGCCTCCGTGTGACCTTGACTACATCATCATGACATATTCATGTGTGTTTAACTCTATCACTAGACTATATTCCTTAGATCAGAAGTTATGTCTTATTTTCTTTTCATCTCTACCAATTCCAACTATAACATCAAATAAATGGTGAGTAGCTCATGGAGCATGTTAACATCACCTGCAATAGATAAGATAGGCACTCTCCTGTTAACAAGTAAGTTAACAAAAATAAACATATTAAAAAAATGTGAGGTATACCTAACCAAGGTGAAATTATATGATATCAAGAATAAATTCAGACCCAGTAAGGTGGAGGCTCCAGCAGCACACTCTGGGAATGTGCCCTCTCTAGCTGTGCAGAGGATTCAGCTCTACCCGGTCCCATGACTCAGCCCAACCCACCAGGGGAACACCCAGCCAGCCTCACAGGACACAGATGTACTGAGCCCAGCCCAGCCCAGACCCCAGTGCTGCTCATCAGGGACTGGCCAGTGTAGCTGCAGGGCCTTGGAGAGCTTGGGCTCTGCCCATCAGAGCACAGGGCATGAGTTCCATTGTTCAGGGGTCAAGCCAGTGCAGTGGGTCCTAGAGGTTGTGGGCCCACCCAGCCAGTAGCAAGGCCCCAGCACTGTAGGGCTAGGACTCACCCCAGCCTGCCTGGCACTCCAAAGGTTCTGAACTCCTTGCAGCCAGACTCAGAGTCTGGGTGGCACCACACTCCAGGATACACTTCACCTAGGTACCTGGGTCTGGGAGGTCTCGGCCCCCACCCAGTAAGGCAGAGGCTCCAGCAGCACACTCCAGGAAAGCGCCCTCACTTGCCGGGCAGAGGATCCAGCTCTACCCAGTCCTGTGACTCAGTGCTACCCACTAGGGGAACACCTGGCCAGCCTCGCAGGACACAGAGGTACTGAGCCTAGCCCAGCCCAGGACCCCAGTGCTGCTCATCAGGGACTGGCCAGTGTAGATGCAGGGCATTGGAGAGCTTGGGCTCTGACCATCAGAACACAGGGCACGAGCTCCATTGTTCAGGGATATGGCTGGTGTGGCAGGTCCTAGAGGTTGTGGGCCCACCCAACCAGGAGCAAGGCCCCAGCACTGTAGGCCTGGGACTTGCCCAGGCTTGCCTGGCACTCCAGAGGCTCTCAACTCGTTGCAGCTAGACTCAGGGTCTGGGTGGCACCATACTCCAGGGTATGCTCCGCCTAGCTACCTGGGTCCAGAAGGTCTTGGTCACAACCCAGTAAGGTGGAGGCTTCAGCAGCACACTCCAGGAGTACGCCCTCACTAGCTGCACAGAGGATGCAGCTCTACCCAGACACACGACTCAGCACAACACACCAGGGGAACACCCGGTCAGCTTTGCAAGACACAGAGCCACACAGGTCCCAGAAGAAAATGACAAAATGAAAGACCAAGAGGCAGTCTCAATCCCCCATCCCACTGAGAACAAACCCAAGAGACACCAAAATGAAAGACACTGGGAGTCACACAACTGAACTTTCTGAAATGATAGCAAATGCAGTAAAGAAACAACTCGATGAAGCTATAGAAAAACTCAAATCAGAAATAATCTCTCACCTAAAAAATGAAATGACAATCATTATGAAAGAAATGTTGTGTGTATCTAAAGAAGATCAAGATAAAAAAATAGAAGAACATAAGAAAATGATGGAAACTTTGAATGAACAATGTAAGACACAAACAGAATGCATGAAACAGATGCAAAGGGAAATGCAAGAAATGAAAAACTCCAT
>RJWM01014713.1:0-49684 GCA_004363535.1 Dasyprocta punctata | reverse complement strand
AAAAAAAAAAAAAAAAAAAAAAAAAAAAAAAATTATATATATTCTCATCTACCATAAATAATTTTAATGAATGCTTACTATGTATCAGGCCCACGAAGTAAAAAAAATAGGTAACATACAGTATATAGCTCTTGCTCTTAAAAAGCTACTACCTAGGGATAGGCGTGTGTGTGTGTGTGTGTGTGTGTGTGTGTGTGCATGCACATACCTTATGTGTTAGAGAGAGGAGAGATGGGGGAGGACGGATGAGTAAACAGATACTGATCAGAGCAATTAAAACTGCAACAAATTTAAGGAAAAATAAGGAGGTTGTCAAATCAAGGTAAGGTACAAGATTTCATAAAGAAGTTACTTACAGAGCCGGGTGTGGTGGTGCATACCTTTAATCCCAGCACTCGGGAGGCTGAGGTAGGAGAAATGTTGTGAGTTTGAGGCCGGCTTGGGCTACAACACGAGCACAAGGCTGGCCTGAACTACCTAGTGAGACCCTGTCTCAAAACACTAGGGCCGGGAGTTTGGCTCAGTGGCTTAAGCGCCTGCCTGGCGGGCATGAGGTTGTTTGATCCCCGGTGCCACAAACAAACAAAGAAAAGAAGTTACTTAACACCCTATAGATGCAAGTATGAAGAATTTTGTAGGCAGATTTGGGGGAAAAGAAGAAATTACAAAGAAAAGGGACCAACATAAGCATAGAACAAAAGCCAGGGAACAAGAAGGCATTCACAAGTTTAAGTAAGTAGGATGTGATGGGGAATACCCACTGGAGAGTTTAGTGTTTGATCCCACAGCAAAGCAATAGAAGGGTTGCAAACAGTGAATCTGATTTTTAAGATTGGTTTGATAACAGATCAGCCAATGGGCAGGGAGGGTGGCATGCAGACTTTAAGGCAGGTCACTAAGATAGAAGACAGGGCAATCCAGACAAGAGATGAGACCCAAAAAGTTAAATAACAGAACAGAAAGATGAGGACAATGTCAGTTGTTAAGACAGTTAAATATAACAATGGCAAAATGATGTGTAAATACCATATTGTCTCCCTAGTGTAAGAAACTGAAAAAGTATATATGATCCAAAATCTGTAATAAATACTATGTAAGGGTAAAAAACAGCTCGAAGAGCAAAAGTAATTGGGAAGGGAAAAGAGAAAAGGGAAAAGGAAAAGATATAAATTTGTATATATGTATATGTAAGATAACTAAAACGAACACACTGCTGAATGTATTCGTTATCGAGAAAGAACAATTAATACTCATGATTAGATCAATTTTACATGTAAAATTGATCTAATGTAAGTAACCATTTTAAAGATAACGATACGAAATATTGCAACCATTGTCAAGTTTCTATCATCCTGTTTTGTAAACCTGCAATGTTACTGTTGTGCATTTACTCTAGTCGTTTGTCTCTTTTGCTTGTTGTCTTTGTTATATATGTCTTTTTTTCTCTTCGCTTAAATAAAAAAAAAAAATGGCAAAATGAATGCAATAAATGAGAAAGAAAAATGTCATTAAAATTGAGACACAGGGGTGAAAGAGGTACACTGGACTCCGAGGAAGGTAATACAAAAGTAAAAGATTCTAAAGCAGGGAAGACTCAGTAATGTGAAATGAGAAAGCACATGTGGAACATGAGCAATCAGTCACTTCCTAACTAACTGGGGAGGAAGTCACCAGCTATCGGTCCAGCACTTTCAGTGAAGTGTGGACAGAAGATGCCCACATAAGGCGAGCTCAAGAGTGAGGCAGTGGCTACCTCATTAAGGGACATGGCTGTTTCCAGAGCAGCCTCTTTGAGAGAATCAAGCATTCAGACAGAGACTTGAACATGTTCCTAGGCTCAGTGAAAAGGCTGGAAATATGGAAAAAGATGGGTTACTGATGGACAAAGTCCCAGAATAGATAGGAAGAAATGGATACCATCAAACAGGCAGTGAAACTGCTGAAAGCAGAAGAAGGAATCTTTCTAATTGTGAGAGAGGCACTTGGTACAAGACTATTCATTTGACAAATATTTATTGAATATCTGTCAGATATGTTACTGGGCAAAGTGTTGGGGGATAAAAGATGCATAACTCAATCCTTGACTTTAAAGAGTTTACAGTTTAGTGGGCAAAAGAAAACAAATGGAATATGTTCTAAGTATAAATATGCTGAGATGAAAACGGTCGTGTGTTAGCACAGAGGTTAGAGGAAGTGGTAGAATGTGAGGTAGCACCTGCGTGGTATTTTCTTGTGAAATACAAAGTGAAAATATCTGCCAGGTGTTGGGGGGGAGGAGACTGGGATCAAGAGACATCAGGCAATGTTTGGAAAGCAATGAATGTTCATGATAGTTACCAGATAATAAAACAGCAACTTGTGTTCAAGATTTACTGTGGCCTGGGTACTTCAAAACAACCCTGTCATTTTCATTTTGCTAGTGAAATAACTGAGACCTAGAAGTTAAACTCTGTGGCACACTAAGGACTATCCTGAGATTAGAAGCTATGTTTTTGTAGTAGAGAAAATTCACGTAACTGAGTCATTTCTTCCTTGCTGTGCTTCTCAGTCTAAAAATACAACTGATCTAGGATTTGGGGGTTATATGGATACAAAAGAAAAGGTGTACCAGAAGAATAAGAGAAATGGGAAGTGGGGAAGAAAGTAATTCAAGTAATTAACCATTCTACAGTCTATGGCTCATGGAAATGAAATTTAAGCAGATGGGTGCGGGAGGAGACATGAAGAAATCAAAGAATTTCAGAATATTCAGTAGTAGAAAAAAAATGAAATACCAGATTGAGGCAGAGTAAGATTTTTTTAAGTTTCATTAGTGCAAGATTTTAAAGTGATTTTAAAGGGCCAGAATAAGCCATGAAATTCAATTTAAGAAAAATGTCAGTCGAGCCGGGCGTGGTGGCACATGCCTTTAATCCCAGCACTTGGGAGGCTGAGGTAGGAGGAGCATTGTGAGTTTGAGGCCAGCTTGGGCTACAACGCGAGTGCAAGGCCGGCCTGAGCTACATAGTGCGACCCTGCCTTGAAAAACTAGGGTTGGGAGTTTGGCTCAGTGGCGTAAGCGCCTGTCTGGCAGGCGTGAGGCTGTGAGTTCGATCCCCGGTGCCGCAAAAAAAAAAAAAAAAAAAAAAAAAAAAAAGTCAGTCATACTGGATGAGATCACACATTTAGTAAACAATAAGTTTAAACAAACTCAGATCTATTGTCTCCAATTTTGATGCTATTTTATTATTCCAAAGCTGCCTATGTACTTCACAAACCTTTATAAACACTTTGGTTTTTGTTATTTCTTTTCCAGTTGTGCAGTGGTACCTCAGTTTACAAACTTAAGATTTTGAGGAAGATAGCTGTGTTTGTGTGGGGAAGATGGCCATAGTCATGTTTGTCACCTGATGCGGAGTTTGTGGATAGAAGCAAAATTTTGCAAAATGCTTTTGTTTGCATACTGAATTGTTAACAAACAGAAGCATCTGTGAACTATTACTGTAATTCCTTGCCTTGTTAAGCAGAGCATGTGTATCAACCTTGCCTTTTCTTAATGACTTTAAGTTGTCATCCTCGTCATTCCATCCTGGCAGATGAGTACTTTTCTAGTTAAGGACTCTTCCATCTCTTCTTTAGAGGAGGCTCTTAATTTTCATTGCTGTTCAGTATTCCTTTTACTACTTTAATTTGCCAAATGGAACAAACAAAATGTTTCCAAGAAAAAATGGGTAATTTTATACCTGATACTACATCAGGGTAAGGGTGGTTTTATTGCTTTTCTATGAATTAAACACTAGGGATTGTGTCAGGGTTTCTATATTTGACTAGAAGAAATAACCCCAAAATCACTTAAAATACTGGCTAAATGTGGTTCCAGTGAGTGTATTTCCAAAACCCTCTAACTGGAATTGAAATTTACTACCTCCGAAACCAATGATGGCAAACCCATAGCACATTTGTTATTTGTTTTTATTTTAAGACAAAAGATGTTAATGTTTGAGTTGTCTTTTCCAAACTAAAACCACAGTATTCAGTCAGGCTTAACTGCAGTGTTGGCGCTTTGTGATAAGTGGGTTTTGGGTTGCAGTCTGGATAACCCTCTAAAAAGGGTTTACCATCACTGCACTAAACCACTATATAACAAATGTTTTTCTTAATATGAAATACTCCCCATCCTTTTCGAGATTTATAGAAAACTTACAAGGACTTCTAGTGCTCATTACCTCTTTTTTAGCTTCTTTTTTAGGATCATAGTCACTATCATTCCCATCCATTGGGTGTGTTTCTTCCACATCATCATCACTAAGAAAGAAAGATTGGCAAACTTAGTTTTTTTTACTTTTACTCCAGTGTGTGTATCAAACTGTAGTATTACTTCTCATAATATTACTACATATTTGTTAAGAGAATGAGAAATATCATTGGGAAAAAGTTCATAATTTAGATTTCGGTAGTGTTTAGAAACATCTTTTGGGGCTTACAGAATCATTTTAGCAAACATTTCTAGCTAAAAAATACTTAACGGGAAAGAGATTTAGAAAAAAATATCATTTGAGAAAGAGAACACAAACAATTTGAATAATATTTATAATTTTAGTTCTTTAGTTGAAGAGTAGAGGCAGACAAAATCCAGCCAACAAAGGATTTTATACTACCAGGTTAATATAGCTACAATCACAGGGATTCCAGTTACTCAGGTGATTGTGGGAAGGACCCTTTCCACAAAATAGTTTTCTAATATATTCTAAATACATGTATCGCCTACATGAATACTAAAAGGAAACACAGTAATTATGGTTGGAAGAGTTGAAGAGACTTCTTAATATTAAACCTTCTGACTACTTGGTGTTTTCCTGTCAGAGCAGACACAAATGTAAGAACAGGAAGAATTTAGTGTGTTGTAACAATTTTTGTGCCTTATAAAATGTAAGCAATCCAATGCAATGTCCCTCACACTGTAACTAAATAGAGGGATCCAACCTACCTGTCCCCCTGATTATGTCTATTGGCTAGTTTACGAGCCTGGCGATCCATTAAACTTGTCCTAGAGCGTGTTTTTTTCCAAGAATAGTAATATTTTACAAGGCTTGCAATTGTCTTATCTGGAAGCTTTAAAAAAATCGTGTTAACATTCGCAGGATTAATTCATTAAACTCTAACAAAATGACTAATATTATTCGCTGATAATAAAAACATAAATGAAAGCTATTTGATAAATACCTTTATAAATTATAAGAGCTAGAAAGCGCTGTGACTATTGTCACAGCACCCCAACACACCAATGTCATTCATATTTGTGAACTGTTATTACTAGTTCTGGGGGAGAAGAGTAGGATGTCACTGACATACTAACAATGTCCCCAGAAGTTCCCAGCATAGCCATGTGAGTATTCAATATTCCTTCCCTTCAAGAGCTACTCAATTCCCAGTTGCCATATAAATTGGAATTTTGAGATATAGTTCAGATAACATTAAGATTCACCATGTAAAATATACAATTTAGTGGTTTTTACTAAGTGTACTGTCACCTCTATCTAATGCAGTAATATTTTCATAACATCAAGAAATCCCATACCCATTAGCAGTCACTCCCTATTTTCTGTTCCCCAAGACCCTGACAACCACTAATCTACTTCTGTCTCTGTGGTTTACCTATTCTGGAGATTTCATATAAATAGAATCATACTAAATGTTATCTTTTGAATATGGCTTCTTTCATTTAACAAAATGTTCTCAAAAATACATGTCTATACTTAATAAATTTTTTAATCACTGTTTTAAATCTAGGTCTTAAGATGACAAAGAATACAAACAAACTTTAGACACCAAACAGAGTCTTGGAGTATTAAAGTAACTAATAGTCATGCACTCATTTGTCATACTAGCAAATGAGATAAATTCCCTACCAAAAATGTTCTCTTCAATCACAAAAGGTACTGAGAAGTATCTGCAAACAATCCCCAATTTTTATTTATTCTGGTTAAAAGAGTTTAACATAGTAACTTCTTATATTATTTTGATAAATACTAAACATTTAAGAACCAGAAATAGAGAACAGTAATTTTTCTTAATCAAAAAAGCAGCAACACCTGAACAAAACTGAAATAATACAGAACTTTTAAAATGGACTTTCATATCCAAAAAATACAAAGAACCAAATCCTAATGCCAAAAAAACATTTAAAAAAATAAAGTTGAAATTGTGATTTTGTTCTGGAACAACAAATATTTAATAACTATGACATACATATTTTTGTCAAAAATTATGTCACACCACTGTCATGCATCAATGATCACAGAAAATAGAACTGTATGCAAGTAAATATATCTATTTCAATATATTTTTAAAATTAAAGCCAAACTGGAAAACTTCTTCACATTTAATACTTGGGAAATAGTCAATAATATTGTAAAATACATTACAAAAGACTAAAATCACCATACCATTTGCTGAATCCTATGAAAGCTCTTCCCATGAAAGCTAAAGGCTTGCTCAAACAGGACTTTATCTTCCACTGTCCACTCATCCGGAAAAGGAGTGAAATTAGGGAGATCAGCAAGGGACTTCTCAATGTTATGTTTATGCCAGAACAGCATGCCAAGTGCCTTCAAGAGAAATCATTACCCTTGGTTTAAATGGACTTATGTTCCATTAAATTTAACACAAAGTTCCACACACATTAGATAAAAATTTTAAGCCTGACTTCAATTGAAGATAAAGCTCAGTTTGGGACTTTTAATTAGGTATGCTCACATAGCAGACCTCAGAATAGTCAATATACATACATACCAGACTCCTGCAGAATCTAAGAAAAACAATGATCATTATTAATTATTTATTATCATTATTATTAATTTGGCACTACGTAAGGAAAAATACGCTAGAAAGAAAATACCCAGTAAGTTAATACTTGAACTATCAGTTATTACACAAAACTAGAAATGCTCAGTTGGGATGTACTAGAGAAGTAAAGTTTCATTATTAAGTGTACCACCAGTGCTACTTTAACAATTTAATATATCACCACATATAGTTTTGAATTTTCATACTGAATAATACACAGAACTACTAAAAACCATGCAATTAACTTTGATGACTTGATTACCAAATCACAAATCCTGGCATGGTCAATTTCTGAAAATTCCATACTTTCCCCTCTACTGCAAATAGGCTTTATCTTTACTATAATGTATTACATGTCATTTAGGGGATAAACTTTTGTTTCTTAAAAAGTAATGCAATATTTTTAAATATTGAGTTTGAGAGTCAATTTTGATAACAGATCTTCACAATAAACATGAAATGACCACATATGCAATTACACTGTATCTTTGTCTCAAATAAATATTAAACAGAAACACAAGGCTTAGAAACAAAATAGTCAAAGGCTTCAAAATCCATAAAAAGTTAATTATGTTTAGGTATATACATAAACATCTCAATTTCACAAAAATGGTAATTAGTTTACCATGTTACTGAATATAACATTATATCAAGATATAGGTATTTCACCTTTTTTCTTTAAAAACAAATGACTTATGTTACTATTAATTCTTATCAAAGCTGAGATAATACTTAGTTGAAATGAGATTTAAGAATCTCTATTTCAAAGCAGAGTACAGAAGTGTGCACCTGTACTTCCAGCTACTCAGGAGACTGAGGCAGGAAGATCGCTTCAGCCCAGGAGTTCAAGGCCAGCCTGGGCAACATGGAAAAACCCGTCTTTAAAAAAGGAAAGAAAAGTTTCTCTACGTACCTGTTCAACATTATAGCCATGTTTCTCCTTTGCAATTGCAATATATTCATCCACTGTAATGAAAATGTTAGGTAATTATTCCCATTTACTTACTTTGCCCAGATCTACCCTTTTAAAACATGGCAAAATAAAACACTTTGTTATTCCAGGGATAAAGAAAAAACAAAAAAAGCCAAAGTCATCTTCTACTAAATGTTATAAAAAGTGACATTTGAACAGGATCAGAAATTTCTCTGGTTGAACATGTTACTGTATGACATCTTTATGGTCACGTATCATATACTTATCTAAATTCAATATTATCATTATTTTTATAAGTAGAAAAAGACCAATCTCTGAGTAGACAATAAAACCTAATCACAGTATATAATACCAAGATAATCTCTTCAGTTTCCAATTATAGTCTTTATTAAAGACCCTTTCTCATATTTAGAGTTTGTTCATTTATCCATTATAGTCTTTATTTGAAGTTAGCTATCTGAGACCCTTTCTCATATTTAGAGCTGGACCAAAGCCTTTACTATCCTGATTGTTATATAAAAGATGATTTATCTATAATTTTGTCAGTTATATAGAATAACACACTTAAGTACGCTTCAGTATCCCTAAAATTTTCTTCAGTTCTTCCTGTTGCTATACAAACGGTGCTTAAATATTCTATTGTCAATTATCCCACCTATGCAATTAAGCCAATAAAACTATTCAGGTACACAGTTGTTTTTTTTTTTTTTTTTTGGTACTGGGGATTGAACTCAGGACCTCACACTTACGGGGCAAGCACTTGAGCCGCTCAGTTAAATCCCCAGCTCATAAAAAAACTTTTTTTTGGTACCACGGATCAAACTCACAACCTAGCGCCCGCTACGCTACTGAGCTAAATCCCCATCCAGATATATAGTTCTAATGAGGATGTACTGGAAATGTAAGTCCTCAATGCTAAGAAGTCTGGCATACTTAGAACTCAGTTTTATGTGAAGTCCACGCAGTAACACCATAATCCTTAAAATACATATATAAAATAAAAAACACATTTCTGAAAAGCAACGGTTCAAAAGTCTGATCCTAAAACACATAGCATACTAGGGCTTGATTTTCTGCTTATTACTAGTTTACTCTAGTGGAGTAACTTGATCATTTTGTACCTTACTTCCCTTCTTCTTATGATTACATGAATTAATATGTAAGTGCTCGGAATAACACCTGGCACATTTTAAGTACTTCTAACTACCTGCTACTACTATCTGGTCAGTATAGCTTAGTAGATGAGTATGCTATCATAACAACATGCTCTTAGAATAGCACCTATTTCTGTGGATGTTATTAATATCCCCAAGTGTAAGCTTTAATGCAGAAAACCCAAATAGTACACTCTGCTTAGAACTCACAGTCCCTAATACATGACAGGACTAAATATATGCTGATTAATTTAACAAAAGTATCTCATAGGCTGACAGATAGGAAATAATACTACCTGACCAGTGGTTCCCAATCCTGGCTATGCATAAGAAACAATGTAGGAGTTTTTAAAAAGCCAGACGCCCGGGCTTGACCTCTGAAGATGCAGATTTAATTAGTTTGAGAAAAAGACTAGACATCAGTATTTTTTAAAGACCCTTCCCCAGATGATTCCAATGTACATATAGCTAGGGTTAAAAATCTTTGCCCGAGATCTTTATGGGGCATTTCACACGGACACTACACTATCACTACATGTTAGCTTCCTGAATTGTTTTCTACCTTGCTAAGAAATGCACCATTGTATAAAATAAAGCTAAAACAACAAAACTCAAAAGCATTCTGATGTTCCCTTTGTGATGAAAACTTCTACCTGTAATGAGAATTGGACCAGAAACCCAACCGTTTCTTTGAGATTCTTAGTATACAGTTCCAGGCCGCGTGAACAGTTTCAGGTTTTCTGTTAATGCCTCCAAGGGACACAATTCCTCAACCACCTGCTAGACTCTAGCTAGTGTTCTAAAGCTCTTTAATAGGGAGAATTACCGGGTATTGAGAAACATACTCAGTTTTCAAGTTTTAGTTCTCTTGCTGCCATCAATAAGCATTAGGTTTACTATGCACATGATATACATGACATCATTAATTTTCTTGAAACTAAACAGACACCTTTAAGATGTTACTAAATATTTTTAAAAGTCAAACTTACTTAATAGCTGCCAGAATGACTGTTCAATGTTGCTGTTGCTTATTTAATAAATTCAATAATGACTGAATGGAGAGGTGGGGATCTTAGTGTTGTTACCTGCACGTTTCCTATATCTGATATGTCGCAAAGGATCAGGTCTACTACACCACACTAAAGTCTAAAGCCACACCATGGCCAATGATCCAGAAGGTCTCCGGGCAGAAATGGAGAGCACAAAGATGACCTGATGGCTGCTGAAGTCAGTTGCTTCCCCTTTCTCGTTAAAATGGTAATGCTAGTAGGCTCTCTGAAGTCTGAAGGCTTTCTTTACAGCTCCACAGACTGAGCACAAGCCCGCACAGATGGCCAGTCACCCCCTCCCCTTCTTGAGGTTTTAAGCAATGATATCAGATCCTAGGTGTTTTTCATTCTCCACAGGCCTGACACAAATTGGAATGATCAACCCTCTTATCTTTCAAAAGGAAAAAAACATCCTAATATAACAACTTCGATTAAAAAACAAAACACAAAATTGTCTTATGAGAATGTAAGACTCAAAAACAACTAAATTGCATATTGAATTGGCTGGTAGGTCCTTGTTGACCTTAGCATTCAATCTCAGAAACTTACATTTGGCATCTGGGATACTGTGATAGGGTGACCATACAAGCATCCCTCCATTGTCTTTATCTGTGTACTTTGTAGCACCTGAGGAAAAAAATTAGTTACTTTGAATATTATGGGATTTACATGCAAAATAGTATAAACAAAGTAAGTTTTATTCCTTTTAGTACAGTACCTGCAAAGGACAAGAAAGTATAGAAAAACAAAAAGAAGGAAAACAGGTTTACATTAAAGATGGCAAATACCCTACTTCTGAAAATTAAGGATATTTCTGCAAATGCTGTTTACTGACTGTTACGGTTTACATCCAGATGTCCCCCAAAGTCTCATGTACTCACAGGTCAAGTTTCTGAAAGGTGGCTGGACTACTGGGGTGCACGGCTGACTGCTGTTAGTAGCTGGGGTCTGGTCGAAGAGGTGGGTCAGGGAGTGGCATGGCCTTTGCACATCTCCCACCCAGCTCTTTCCTTTACTCTTGGCTTTCTGACTGACAAGGGGTGTCCAATTTTCCTCTGCTTGACCCTTTCATGTTTTCCTGCCTTGGAGCTGACCAACTATTGACTAAAAGCACAATCCAAAGCCTCTACTTTAAATTATGGGTGTCTGATATTGTACCCTAGCAAGTGACAGACAGCTTGGATTCAAATTTTGGTAGTCTGACCATGATACTGAAATACCGTTCATTTCTGCAAACATTAGCAAGGTAAAAAGTGACTAAGACACCAACTTTAGTGTGACCCTGCCTCAAAAAATTAGGGCCAGGAGTTTGGCTCAGCAGCTTAAACACCTGCCTGGCAGGCACAAGGTTGTGAGTTTGATCCCTGGTGCCACAAAAAAAAAAAAAAAAAAAAAAAAAGGGAACACTACGTATCTCCATTTCTTGATTGACAGTAATAAATCTAATATAGCCTTCTATATGTTACTTTGGGATCATGGTTAAAAATTCTTACTTTTTAAACTACAGAGAATACCTCATGTATTGTTTTGCCCCTTGTTTATTTTTTTTTTTTTGCGGCACCAGGGATTGAACTCACAACCTCGCACCTGCCTGGGCAGGCGCTTAAGCCACTGAGCCAAACTCCCAGCCCTGGTTTTTTGAGGCAGGGTTGCACTGCGTAGCTCAGGCCAGCCTTGCGCTCGTGTTGCAGTCCAAGCTGGCCTTGAACTCACAGCCTCCCAAGTGCTGGGATTAAAGGCGTGCGCCACCACGCCCAGCTTGCCCCATATTTAAAAGGGCCAAAATTGCTGTAATTTTTTAATACTGATGTCTGCTTTTATCACTTTTATTTAATCTTATTCCCTGATAAGCTTGTCAACTACTACTTTATGAACATTACATTTCACATTTATAAAGAAGTCAGACATAAGTTAATTTCTTCTTAATGCAATCTAGAAGTACATGTCGAAATATAAAAGCATATACCATTTCCTAATTTATTTGTAATCTATTACAACCTAAAAGTCAGCAAATTCTCTAATTTAAATTAAGAACAAACCGAATAAATCAACACTGCTACCTCATAGCAAAGCATATGTCTGTAGGTTCTGTCTTTTAAGCACAAGGCTTCTACCTAATTCTTAGCTATGGGTTATTTAAAACTATTGACAAGTTAAGCACCGCTGCCACATGTTTTAAGACAACCTGTTTACAAATATGTCATAACTGACTTATGAGGTACTCACAGAATGGCTAGAATTCCAACACTGCTCACATACAACGTTAACAGAATTGAGGTTAAACTGTGTGTTTTATTAAGTTATAACGAATTTGGAATAAAGAATATTCATTTCTAGGGATAAAGAAACGTACTATAATATCCATATTGAAAAATTACTTATCAACCAGTAATTTAAAATCATTCAATAATTTATTATTGGAGAATCACGTATTACTACTGCATGTTCAAATTTTATTTGAAAAATCACACAGTGTCAGTGAAATATGAAGCTAAATTTTTTTAAACATCTGTTTTATAGTAAGGAAAACTTAAGGGTGCAGGAAAAAAATAAAAGGAGAAACAAACGTATTAGAAAAATCGTAATTGCAAAATAAATCTTAAAAAGCTTAGACTCTTACATGCATGTTAGAAGTTTATTTTCTAAAATTTATTCAATGAAAATAAACTTGGAGATGTCTTTTAAAACTTCAACGTTAAGGGCTGGGGGTTTAGCTCAGGGGCACAAGTGCCTGCTTGGCAAGCTCAAGGTCATGAGTCTGATCCCCCATACCAAACAAACAAACAAAAAAAAATACTTGAACATTAAAATATATGTTTAATATTTAACCATGTTAAAAAATGCAAACTGGCCAACCTACTCAATGAAATAAAACAGAAACTACGTTGTTTACAAGCTTCTACTTAATAAAAACTGTTATTTCCAGTGAACGCTCTAAATGTCAATCCTTTCACATGAAAATATTTTTGCATAATGGATTTTGACAATAAGATCACTCAAATCTTACTTAACAAAATATATCATGTAACAAAGAAAGGTTCCCAGAAAGTCTCAAGTCTTAATAGCAATCTTAATTTAACAATTTCCTTGCACTTTATTCTTGAATTACAAAGTCTAAATTAAAACGTCCCATGAAATTCCTTTTATTAAACAAGTATTAAACTTAAAAATTCCCTATGAAGAATAATCAGTTACATTTCAAAAAAAATTCTCAGCATTGTGATTAAGGGTCCGACTGACAGAAACTGGCACCCAAGTTGTGGGATCCAACAGCTCTTCTAACACTGGGGCACAGGAGGATGAAGACAAGCCTGCAGGAGAGCAAACAATGTCTAACTGAGCATTTCACAGTGTTCTTCACCTTGGAGGCTAGCATTTTCAATTATGTATGTGTCACCTGGGCCCAAGAGATGACTGATGTTCCAGAAATGAACAATATTTTATAGTCATGGTTAAGAACATGGACTAGAGTCAGACTACCAGAACTTGAATCCCAGCTCTGCCACTTGTAGCTGTGTCACTTTGGATTAATCTAGTTCATCAGTCTGTGCCTCAATCCTCATCCCCTGAAACATGATAATACCAGTATCTATTTTACAGAGTTGCTAAGAATTTAGACAAGATATATAAACACTATGTAAGATTTTATTATTACTAATATATGCTTATTGAAGACAGTATTTTCTTAAGTTCCCTTCTCTCTCTATAATAGAAAGCCTTATCAATTAAATAAATGAATGAAATCTCATAAGGTTCTAACTCACATGACTGATGTTCTCTCTCATCAGTCCTTTAAAGATGAGACTGAATAGCTGAAATGACCTTTTTGTTTTCCTGATAATTCAGATCAGATTCCTCTCCCACAGAAGATTAGGAGAAATTAATTTTTACTATTAAAAATAAAGTACACTGTAGAATGTTTTATATCCAATAAACTTACCTTTTCCTGGTACAAAAGTTAAAATGAACTCAAACACTGAAAGGAGATAAACCCAATGTTTATATATTTACCTATCACAATATTTAATATTATACTTCAATACTGTCTGATATTCAGAAATAATGAGAACCAAATCTGATTCACCAACAAAATAGTCAAACCTTAGAAGTATCTATCTTCTGAACAGATTAAAAAACAAACCAAAGGGCCGGGAGTTTGGCTCAGCGGCTTAAGCGCCTGCTCTGGCAGGCGTGAGGTTGTGAGTTCAATCCCTGGTGCCGCAAAAAAACAAAAACAAAAAAAAAAAAACAAAAGAAAACCAAAATCTACATGGCAAGCTACTATTATTTGAGACTTATAATTACCTGTCAGTTCTGAAAATAATTGTTAAGCAATTTTTTAACATCTTAAACAAAACCTTTAAAAGTTTAATTCCTTTAAAATCTTTTAAGTCTCTTCTGACTGCAGTTGGCAAAGTACATTTAGGAGACTACTGGAGACAACCAACTACAAAGAAACAAAAATTTGATCAGTTAGGATTTCTACATCAACTGCAAATTTCAAAGTAAGTACAAAAACAAAATCTTGTAACTTTTAGATTCCTTTTTAATGCTTTTTTTTAAAGCATTAAAAGGACTTTAATGGAAATCACGAGCAAACATACTAAGTAAGAATATAAAACAGTGAGAATAAGATGCTCCAAGTTGTAAAAAATCTACTATTAACGTAATAAACTCCAAATTGTGTACTTAATATATCAACTTCGAACTGGGATAAACTGACTTTTGCAGGAGTACATGGCATGAACAAGTTTTAAGTGAACCAAGACTTTCAACTTTCCAATGTTTTCTTTCCCAAGCCAATCTGCCCAAGAACACGTAGGGAGTCTAAGGTGTCACTTCACATGGTCAACTGTGGCCAAAAAATTTAAATAAAAAATTCCAGAGATAAACAATTCATCTATTTTAAATTACACACCAATTTGAGCAGCACATGGAATGTCACACAGCTCCACCCGGTCCTGCTACAGGTGGAAACTGTCCCAGCACACCTAAACTCCGTGCACTACCTCTTGGTAGGCAACTTGGTTATCAGGTCAACTCATCGGTACTACAGGGCTAGTGTTCAGGCAATCACTTTACTCAGTGACTGACCCAAAGTGCAGGAACAAGGTGCTGACACCTGGGGACACACCAAAGCAAAGCCCCACGGCACCACCTCAGTGAAAAGCTCAGGTTCTTCACTTCAGGAGGCTGCCTTGATTTGGGTAAGTTCTGCATATCCCTGTGGATACAGGAGGTCAGTGCACATTCAGGCTACTTCTGTCATCCCTCTTACAGAGGCTCTCTCACCATAAGGTGGGAGGCACATTACCTTTATTATCCCCTCCAAATCTTGCAAGAATCCACTGCCCACAAAATTTTAAAGCTTCAGAGTTCCAAACACAGCGACAGCAAAGTCCTCCTTTACTCAACACTCCATAACTGCTACTGTTTTAAACAATTATGCATTAATTCAAGCAGAGTCATTTTAACACTTAGAAGCTTATGGTCACAAGAACAGATTAAGAAAAGTTGGGACAAGCCGGGCGTGGCGGCGCACGCCTTTAATCCCAGCACTCAGGAGGCTGAGGTAGGAGGAGCATTGTGAGTTTGAGGCCGGTCTGGGCTACAACGTGAGCACAAGGCCGGCCTGAGCTACACAGTGCGACCCTGCCTCAAAAAATCAGGGCTGGGAGTTTGGCTCAGTGGTTTTTAAACGCCTGCCCTGGCAGGCGCGAGGTTGTGAGTTCAATCCCCAGTACCTCAAAAAAAAAAAAGAGAGAAGTTGGGACATATTAAAAATAGAAAAGTTGGATAGGTGATCAATAAAGCATGTTCAGCACACAAATATAAAGTTCTATGGAGAAAATGCAAGGAAATGATTTTAAAGACAAAGGAATGATGTAAATAAACTTTCAGAGTCTGACAAGCCTACCCAAATATTTCATGAAATAGATGCTATCGCATCACTATAATATTTATATTTAATTGGATGTACTTAATATGTCTTATTTCAAAGTGTTAGTATCTTTACTGTACCAGAGATTACATTCTTCCAATATTTAAACTCAGTCAACAGATGTCAACTGTAAAATTTAAGAATTTTTTTCTCAAAATTTTCTTACAGGTAAGCAAAACTCCTGCTTTGTATACATTAATTTTCAATTAATCCTGCGATACAGTTAACATTATCTCCCTGCTAAGAAGTAAAAAAACAAAAGCCTGGAGAACTCAAACAGTTCCCAGAAGGCAACAATGCCACTAGCTTAAAGGTACAGTGACAGACACTTAACCACCATACAAAACCTCCTCCTGAGGCCAGGACAGTCAGTAGAAGCTAAAAACAGGAAGAACTAGTGAACAATTCAGGTAATAACCAGAAATCCAGTTAGTAAGTTACACATTAGTAGCAATGACCTGTTAAGAAAAGGGAACTATCCCTAAATCCAACATCAGTCTCAATTCTTCTCATTAGTTTAATAATTCCTTTTATATGTGCTCAATTACTATCATAATCACTATCATCTCTTTCAATAAAAACACTCTCCGTGAAAATTCTGTAATTTTTCTCCATTCTAATTTTTTTTTTTTTTTGGTCTTTTTGAGACAGGGTTTCACTATGTAGTGCAGGCTGATCTCAAAGTCGCAGAAATCCTCCTGCCTCAGTCTCCCAAGTGCATATGCCACTACACCTGGCCATTAATATCATCTTAGCACCTAGGGTCTTCGAAGTGACTTACAGGACGTGGTGAATATAGCTCCAGAAAGGTGGACTGAGTGGTTCATGAGATAAAGGGAAAATGAGCAGAAAAGGAGAGGAGCGTTTCCTGTTTCAATCACTAATAAATACCTCTTCTTCTATTATGTTTTCCAAGATAATGTGTTTAAATTCTCACCTGATTATACTGGAATCATGTGAAATAAAAACTTCATAGAACAGTACAACATTCAGAAACAGAATAGCAAGAAGTACAGTATTAGCCAGGCAGGGTGGTGCATGCCTTTAATCCCAGTACTTGGGAGGCTGAAGTAGGAGGAGCATTGTGAGTTCGAGGCCTGCTTGGGCTACAACACGAGCGCAAAGCCGGCCTGAGCTACATAGTGCAACCCTGCCCCAAAAAAACTAGGGCCAAGAGATTGGCTCAGTGGCTTAAGCCCCAGTCTGGCAGGCGCGAGGTTGTGAGTTTGATCCCCCTGATCCCCCATGCCGCAAAAGAAGTACACTATTTCCTTGTCAAAAAGGTCTAACAAACTGGGCACTGTGGTACACTCCTATAAATCCCAGTACTATGGAGTGAGGCTGGAGCACTAAAACTCCAGCCCAGCATGGGTAATTTAGTGAGACCCTGTCTCAAAAAAGAAAAATAAAAAAGGGACTGGAGTTGTAGCCCAGTGCTAAGGCCCTGGGTTCAATCTCTAGTGCAGGGCTGGGCATTAATCTTCTGTTGTTTCATAGACTGGGCTATAGTAACAACAGAAAACCCCACCTAAATTTAAATGGTAACTTTTAATATGTCCTTTGGACGTTGTTAAATAGAAAATACCCATGTGAATTTAAATACTGTGATAGTTATGGCAATAAAGAATATCAATTACAGTGTACTACTTTATTTAAAAACAGTAACATTTCAGTGAGGGTTTTTTCCTTGCCAAAAATCTGTTTAGCTTCAAAATAAGCAAAATAAGATTACATTGGTTAATCCAAATAGAGGCCACATAAAACCACCTAAATAGTGTATTTTAATGAATCATTCTTCAAACTTCGAAAATTTTCCATGGGTTAGCTTACCATTAAATAAAAAAAGCTGGTCCTATGGCAAGTTTGCCCCAGCCTGGCTTTTAATCAGAAGACCCTGATCAACCTGCATACGGTCTAGGAGATAAACACTGACTAAAACTGGCTTTATGGGGCCAAAAGAAAGGTATATTTATTAATTTATGAAATTCTGACTGTTGAGTTCTAAATAATTTTATCAACAGCAAAGAAGTACAGAGTACCAATAAAGCTCCAAATCGAAAAGGTGTAAGTACACTGAAAAATCACTCTTCATAATTACGAAATTTAACCTTTACTGAATAATTGCCATATATGTCCAGTCGTTTGATCCTGGCCAAAGTCCTACGAAGTAAGTTTTCATATAAAAACAGGAAAATTATGGCTCAGGGGAGTTCACTGACTCGCTCAGAGCACAAAATCAACAGTTGGAAGTTGTGAAGTGAATCCTAAAACGAAGACAGCTCTTTCCAAACTCAAGCTAAACCCCGAGGCAGCAAGGTAAGGTCAACAATCGCTTACCTGCTGACTCCACCAGAACGGAAAACTAGTTGCATAAAACATCTGCAATTAGTGAAGACCAGCAGTACACACGCTGCCAGTCCTTGAGTGAAATGCCATGTCATGTCGGCGGTGCTCACGCCGAGTTGGGGCTCGGGTGTCCCCACCGCACCACTGAGGCAGACTCCCCGAGTCCTAAAGCGTGCCGGCTCAGCCGCTCCCTAAGGACTGGAGAAGCCGCGCCTCTCCTCTTCCAGTGGTCGGGAAAGATCATTTTGCATCGGCCCATCGGGGAGGAGCGAAGCAAAAATTCCAAGCTAAAGTCCCCGGTGCGCGCGCGACCGGTCCCCGGGAACACGCCCGCAGCCCCGAGCCCCCCGAGCCCGCCCGAGGCGCGGGGCCCGAGCAGCCCGAAACCGCAGGCCGGGGCCGGAGCAGGGGCGGCGGGCGGGCGGGCGGGGCCGCTGCGGAACTCTCGCCCAATCGGCGCGCGGGCTGCGGCCCCGTGACCGCCCGCCCGAGCCCGGGCCGCAAAGTAGACAGGGCGCCCGGAGCCGGGCTGGCGGCGACGCCGGGACCTGGCTGCTCGGGAGAAAATGTCTTCTTGGCACAGCGGCCCGACCCGGCCCCCAGCCTGGCGGCGGCAGGGCCCCGCCCTGCACTCCAGCCGCCGCGCTCTGCGGGGACGCCGGGCCGCAGAGCCGCCGCCGAGCCGAGGAGGGAGAAGCGGGTGGCGCGGGGAAGGCGACAGCAGCCGGCGTCGCCCTGCGGAACTCATCCCGGGGCCAAGCCGGCTGTGACCCGCGCGGCGAGGCCGCCGCCGGGCGCCCTGACGAGCTCGCGCTGCCCGCGCCCCGGCCCTGGACAGCCGCGGGCAACGCGACCCACCCGCTCCTCGCCGGGACCCCGGACCCGACCCCGGGGACGCGGCCGTCCCGCAGCCGGTGTAGCTACCTGGATCGAATTCAGGGATCCGCGCTTGGTATTCGGCGCCGACTCTCATCCCCACATCTGCAGCGCGATGCCAAAAAATAAAAAGGGAAAGAAGGGAAAAAAGAGAGACACTTAATAAAATGCGAGCGTCGCCGGCGGGCGGCGGTGGCGGGGAGACGCGAACTCCGGGCGGCGGGCGCGCGCGGCGGCGGGGGCGGGGCGGGGCGGGCCGGGGTCGCCGCGCGCTGCTCCGCTCCGGAGTTCGCGGCCGCCGCAGCGCCGAGCTCAGCGGGCGGGCGCGTGAGGGGAGGGGCGGGTGCAGTCGGTACCACCGTGCTCGTCGTCGCTGCTGCAGCCGCTCTCGGGCTCCGAGGAGTGAAGCCCGCCGTTGGTGGACGAGGCGCCGCCGCCCGCCGGGCTCTTGGCTCCGCCGTTGGCCGAGCGGCTCTTCCCCAGGAACTCGGGCCCTTTCTCCATCATGCCGGGCATGGCGGGAGAGGGCGGGGGCGCGTGAGGGCCGCGGGGCGCAGGCAGCCGGCGGCGGCGAGCGCGGCGGGCGGGAGAGCGGAGAGCGGGAGGAGGAGGAAGAGGAGGGCGCTAGCGCGGAGCCGCCATGGCTGCCCCGCTCCGGCCGCAGCGCAGTCGCCTCACGACGGCCCGCCCCGGCCCGGCCGGCCCCGCCCCGCCCTCGCTCCCGTCCGCCGCCGCCACCGCGGGTATCCCTCCGCCCGCGGGAAGGGTCCAGCCCAGCGCGGCGCCGGGAGGCCGCTTGCCGCCGCCCGGCCCGAGCGCGCTGAGGCCGCCGCGGGGGCGCGCTCGCCACCCCGCGTCCTTCCCGGGGGCGCGCCGAGCGTGCGGCCGGGCGGGCGCGGACTCTTTGCCCTCTCAGGGCGGAAGGAGCGCGGCCGACCTGAGTCGAGCTGCACTGCCGAGGCCGAGGCCGAGGCGGAGCGGGGGGAGCGGCGCTCAGTGCCCACCGCGCGTCGTACTTGCATGCCCGGCGCTGCGGCCTGGCCCCATGGGCCTGACTCCCGGGGGCGCGGGCCGGCGAGTCTTGCCGGGCCGGGGCCGCGTTGTGCGCGCCGCAGGCCTCCGCTCCCGGCGGCCGCTGCCCTCCCTGCCCAGCTCGCCTTTCGGGCCGTTCACTGGATTAATAGTTGAGGAGTGAAGGCCTGAGTGGGGAGGGGAAGCGAGCGCGGGCCCGCCAGGCGGGTGCTGACCTGCGGTCGCGGCGCGGAGCGGGTCCTCGGGAGGGGTTCCAGCCTGCAGGGAGCCGCGCCTGCCAGCCGAGGCAGCTCCGCATTGCGCTGGGCGAAGGACGAGGGCACCGTGCTACGCCTTCGCCAGGTTTGAGGGCGTCTGCTGCGCGCCAGCCCGCCTGGCATTGGGGGTTGTTCGTGACAGATCGCCCGCGAGCCTCTCCGCGAGTGAGAGTGAGGACTCGGACTAGGAATGTGTATCATGCAGACGTGCCCCCGGGCCAGTGCTGGTGAGCACCACGAGGTGGTCTGCAAACGCTTGAAAACGGGTGATTCTGTTGAAATTCTCCCCGAGATCCGTGCGGAATGGATAATGTCAGAAACGAACCTCTGGCCAGTGCAAGCCTTTGCTGAAATAACAGCCCCACTTAAGAACAGCCAGAAAACACCGGGAAGCAGGTGGCTGGCTGGCCCCTGTCTAAAGGAGGAGACACCGTGCCCAGTGGGAGAAACTGGTAATGGACATCTATAAAAGCCTGGCAATTCCATTCAATATTTGAATCACACAACTAAATTTTTTTATTCGCAACAAATACAGTTTTAAATAATATTTTAATTCCCAATACGGAGTTTCTACTAGGAGAGAGGGCCTTGGCAAAAAAAAAAAAAAAAAAAAAAAAAATAGCCATTTCCCGTGGCATTTTTAATTGTAAACGAAAGCATTGTTATTTCGGGTTTCTGGTGAGCATGACTCAGCTTGTTTGGCCTTGATGCCAAAAGTCAGGCCCTGAATGTAGATAAATGCCACTCCCAGGGGTCTCACCAGCCAGCTTTCCGACACCCCAACTCTACTATGCTTCCCCGGATCTTTTCTACAGAAAGGAATCTGCTGACAGATCACGCGCCAAAATATTGTGGGACCTTGAAAACAGTTTCTTATTGGTGAAATCTTTAAAGTGAAAAGGTTTTACTGGAGTACAAAGAGGAGGGCAGAGGGGAGCAAACCTGGGGGTGCAGGTGTCTGGCATTTTTAAAAGGAAAACAGCTTCGAATTTTGCCCCTGAAGAGAGGAAACACACCAGAAGCCGGTCTGGTTCTGAAGAATAGCAATAAACTTTAAAATGATTAGTAGGTTAGCAAAGACACTGTAGGAAGAGAAAAGTTCTGGGAGAAAGGGAGAAATTGTTGGTATGGCCTAAATTTAAGGGGATATAGGAAGAAAAGCTACTGGGAAAGGAAGAAGACAGCTTCAAGAATGGAATACTGGGCAACATCTAGTGATGCAAAGTGGCAAGATTTGGGTTAAGTAGAGGATGCTGATAATTTTGTTTGACTTTTTCCCACTGGATTGTAAATTTTTTTCTATGTTATATTTTAAATTTGGAACATGGTACTTTTTCATAGTTTCAAAGTCAATAAATAAGGATATATTTTCTTATTGTACTGATATCTCGGCAATTTTCAGGTGAAAAAATACAAGGTCTAGAAAGATGTATGTCAGTTTTTTGGGAAAACCATGATAGCTTATATATATATATATATATATATATATATATATTTTTTTTTTTTTTTTTTTTTTGATACCGGGGATTGAACTCACGTCCTTGCACTTACCAGGCAAGCACTTGAGCCACTGAGCTAAACCCCCGGACCAGCCTATCATTTTATGTATAAAAGAAACTACACATGATTGGTTTTAATACATGAATTTATCATGTTGCTTGATAGTTTATAAAAATCAATTGTATTTTTATATATACCAGCACTAAGTAATTAGAAATGAGATTATTAAAGTGATACTACAGTATATATAAACACATTAAAAATACCAAATATTTTGGTGGTGCATGCCTTTAATCCCAGCACTCAGGAGGCTGAGGTAGGAGGAGTGTTGTGAGTTCGAGGCCCACTTGGGCTACAATCCCAGCGCAAGGCTGGCCTGAGCTACATAGTGTGACCCTAGCTCAAAAAACTAGGGCTGGGAGTTTGGCTCAGTGGCTTAAGCACCTGTCTGGCAGGGGTGAGGTTGTGAGTTGGATCCCCAGTGCCCCAGAAAAACAAATAAACAAAAAATATCTAATGTGTTAGTTTCTTTTGGCTGCTGTAACAAATCACCACAAGCTCAGTGGCATAAAACAGACTTTCACAGTGCTACAAACTACTCATTCACAGTGCTATTGGCCTATTGTCTGCAGTCCAGAGGCTTGGGACATATCTGCTCCTTGGTGTTTCCAGGTTCTGGCATTTCACTCCACCTTGTTTCAATCTTTGTGTTGCCTTTTCTCTATGTCTTACTTTGTCCTCTACCTCCCTCATTTAAGAACAGTATGATAGTGTTTAGGGCCTACCTGGATAATCTAAGATCATTTCCTCATACCAGAATCCTTAACCACATCTACAAAGAGTATTTTTCCAAATCAGGAATGCTTAGAGGTTCCAGGGATTGAGACCTGATATTTTTGGAGCTATGACTTAATATAGTACACCATACTTTGGAATGAATTCTTATGAAAGATATGTAAAAACCCTGTGTTGATAATTATATTACTGAGAAAAATCAGGGTAGATACAAATAAATGAATGAATACACTTTTTTTTTTTTTTTGGTCTTTCTGAGACAGGGTCTTGCTATGCAGTTCAGGCAGAACTTGAGCTCACTTTGTGGCTCAGGCTGGTCTCAAACTCAATCCTCCTGCCTCAGTCTCTGTCCAAGTGCTGGGATTACAGGTGTGTGCTACCTCACCTGGCTACTATTCTTACAGATTGGAAAGGTCAGTATTGTAAATGCCATTCTACCCACATGAACCTATACGTTTAGTCTAATCTCTGGATGCCAGTAGGTTGTACGTATGCATAAATTGACCAGCTGATTCTAACATTAATGTGGAAATTTAAAAGGCCAAGAACAGCCAAGCCAATCTAGAAAAAAGACAAAATTGGAGGATTTATCCTACCTGAAATTAAGATTTTAAAATATTATAAAATTGATTTAGTATAGTAGTGAAAGAGACCAATGAAAGCAAATAGGATTTCCAACAAGATATTTATGGGGATATTTTATTTAAGCAGAAATGACACTAGCAATGTGGAGACAAGTGGATATTTCAATAAATCTGTGACAACTGAATGTCAGGTGGGTCCTTATTGCCTACTCATGCAAAAAAAAAAAATTTTTTTTTAAATTCTAGATAAGTTGTAGACCTAAATGTAAAAACTAAGAAATAGTGAAACATTTCTTATCAAAAATGCTGTATTTGTTAAAAAAAACAAAAACAAAAACCCACCAGCATCCCATATACAGAAAATAGTATGAGAAATGCAAAGAACCTTGAATGAAGCTGTTATGCCAGCTGGATATGTAATTAAGACCAGAGCTGGAGAGAGGAATTTGGCAGTGGTTAAGTGATTGTGGGTAACTATAATAAAATACTTTAGACTGAGTAATTTACAGACAGTAGAATTTATTTCGTACTGTTCTAGAAGCTGAGAAGGCCAAGATGAAGGCACCAGCAGGTTCAGGGTCTCATGACAGTTCTCTTCATAAAAGGGGACTTGTTGCTACTGTCAGGCTCAACTCAAGCATGACTTTCCAAGCACCCAGCCTGTTTGTCAGTAGCCACATTGTTTTCAGGAAAAAACCCAGCTCAGCAGGGGGCTACTGCCCTCAACAAACACAGGATAGAATGTCGGATAAAAGAGCTAAGGCAGAGCACAGAATCTTCCCAGCCCTGGACACTCAGAACTCTGATCACTGATGTTTGCTCAGACCTCCTCACCTGATGGCCCTTATAAACACATTAAAAATACCAAATATCTAATGTGTTAGTTTCTTTTGGCTGCTGTAACAAATTACCACAAACTCAGTGGCATAAAGCAGACTGTCACAGTGCTACAAACTACTCATTCACAGTGCTGTTGACCTGTTGTCTGCAGTCCAGGTGACAAAGGGCTGTCCTCCCTCCAGAGGCTTGACAGTTCCTGTAAAACAACCCCTGCTTTTCTTTGTTCCCCACGAACAGTCTTTTCATCCTCCATCTACACACACTCAGTTAATAGTATTATAAATTATTAATATAAATTAATATACATTGGTAATATAAATTAATATATTTAATAAGATATATTAAATCTTATGCCTTAGTTTCATAAAAGCCTCTTGAGTGGTTTCTGTTTCGTGTTGTTCATTACATCTGGTGCCAAAACCTGGGAGTGAGAGTACCCTCTCAGTGGGGGCCTCAAACCTTGTCCTAAACCCAGTTTCCCCTGACTGAGACCAGCCGGTGACATCAGTTCCTCAGACCTCAGAGTCTACTGTTCCTGCCGCTTCTGCCATGCCAGATCTTGCTGGGCAATGGCCCCTGCCCATCTCTTCCTCTTTCTTCCCCATTGCCTGCCTTTTATCTTTCCCCACAGAGTCAGAGAGAAGTTCACCTTGCTTTTCATGCTTTTTAAACTCTATGACTGTTCTTGAAAAGCACTCCCAGAAAGACAGTTTCCCTTTGGTGGTGTCTGACCAACAGCAGTGATGTCTGCCCTGGTCATTTGTTCACATTTTATGGCTTTGGGTCCTGAGTGGAGACGTTTATTGAAAGGATCTGCCACTCTCCCACACTTCTTTCTGTACTCCAGTGGGGAACCTTCTATTTTCCCTCATCTCCCCTCACCTCCCAAGCCTGCCTACTACAAAATCTCAGACTTCTCTGACTCTCTCCTGAAGCCCAAGCAGCTGATATTTTTCTGTTACACAGCATGGCCATAGTACCAGCTGGACAACAGGTCTCAGTGACCTGCAGTGTGTTTCATGTCTCCATTTTGTGAGATCTGAATAATTACTGCTGTATGCTAAACAAGTGGTCTAAGATAGCTTACATTTGGGGTTTCCTTACACTAGAATTTTCCACTCTGATTTTTCATGCTATCCCTCTCAAATTCTCCTTTCCCTTCTGTCCACATCCTCTCTGCTTCCCTCACATGCCAATTTCTCCCTGGCAAAGGACTGTGCCAATCTTGCTTTTCCCTGGTATTCTGCACCTCCAGCTGGACAACTTCCGGTGCCCCCTGCTTCTCTGGCGCAACTCCCAGCTGTGGCTGCCACAACTGCATCACTTCTTCCAGAAGAGCCCCCAGCTGATCCAGCATCTTTCCCATCGCTCCTTCCCATGTGTCCCTCTGAGTCAAAACTCCCATGTTATGTCTGTCTCATCTGACTCTGTCCCATACTTTTGTGGACTGTAGTTTGGAGCCCCTTCCCCATGCCCTACTCTTCAATTTCCACTTTGGGCTTTGCAGGAGCTAAGGGAATTGTTTGGGTTCATGTTCCCTTTTCCCTGTCCAATTTGTCTCAGATTAGTCAGTGTCTGGGTTCCTTTCATACCAACCCTACTAAATATATTCAGGCATTTTAATGCCTTACCCTGTCTTATGATCTCACCTGGAGTGATCTGAATATCCTTCTTTCATTTACCCTCTCACCCAGCCACTGCGAATGACCACAGGTGCCTTGAAGCTAACCTTCAGGAGGGAGCTTTGGCTGTTCCCTGGCTCAACCCAAGCTGGGGACTTTAACTGGCTGGATGAGCGGGGGCAATCCCCTGCTCGAAGGAGCAGTAACTATATGGTCACTTGTTCAGTTGAAGGGCTTCACAAGGCAGCACACATGGCAGTCAATTATGAAAGCTTAAGGAAACCACCCAAACAAAAGATGAAAATCCAGCTCAGTTTATGTCCTTTTTGGTTGCTACCCTCATGTTACATGGCCTTGGACCCAGAAGGCCCAGAAGGCCAACTGATTTTAAAGATGCATTTTATTATCCAGTCTGCTCCAAATCGTTGAAAAAAGTTGCAGTAATTGAAGGCAGGCTCTTAAACCCCAAAGCAGGAGTTAGTAAATTTGGAATTCAAAGTTTTTAATGGTAGAGATGAAGTTGCCTACAAACAGTGCATTTTTGAGTTCCAGCTATTTGCCTCTACCATAAACCCACAGTTGCAGGCTGGTCTGAAGTCCCAGCCAAAGGTCAAGGGTGCTCCCAGGGCTCGCCAACTTAGGGGTATATCTCCAGGGTCGTGCTTCAAATGCTGCCAGCCTAGTCACTGGGCTAAGGAATGCCCACAGCCCAGGATTCCTTCAAAGCCATGCCACACCTGTGAGGGGCTTTACTGGAAATCAGACTGTCCCATACTGGTGTTCACTCCTGGAGTCAGCTTTCAGGGTCCCCCAGCCAGCTCTCTCCCAGACTCTCTTGAATTGGCAAATGATGACTGATGCTGCCCCGTGTGGAGAGCAGCAGAGCCTCAGCTGAGCCAGAGAGGAGGCATGTAACAAGTCGTTGGAACTAGAGTAAGGCCAGTCTCACAGATGTGTGGCTTTGGTGTTCTTCCCTGTTAATTATCGCAAAGATAGCTCTGAGAATATTTTTCTTTCAGTGTTCTTAGCAAAACACTGAGATCTTGTACTTTCAGCCTGGTAATGTGCTTTCCTCCTCCTCTTTACAGTGTATAAATAAAGAGGTAGACTGTGCTGGGTTGTCATTGCCTCTCCATCAGAGAGGTCAGGTCCCACTTGGTCCCAACTGTGCTTTTAGTATGTGTCTATAGTCTTTTCTTAATCTCCCATTGCCCCCTCTCAGGACTCCACTCCTCATGCAGTTTGTGGCAGCTCAGAAACTCCAGAGGCCCCTGGACCTTTCAGATTCTGAGCTTTGGGTAACTCTTGTGGTGGAAGGTCCATACCTTTTGTAATCAACACTGGGGCGACTCATCCCACCTTGCGTTTTTTCCAAGGATCAGTCTCCTTGGCCTCAACTTATATGTGGATATTAATGGAAAAGTCTTCAGGTCTTTTGAAACTCCCCCAATTTGGTGTCAATTAGGTTGACAATTTTTCTCCCACTCTGCCTCATTCCCGTCCTCAGCTGAGATATCCTAACCAAATTATCTGCCACTCTGACCATTCCTGGTGTTTGTCCTGTTTTTTTTTTGTTTTGTTTTGTTTTGTTTTGTTTTTTTAGTTTTTTTTCCACTGCTCTTTTCTCTCCTCCTCTGGCCTCATTCAAAGCTCCCATTGCCTCCCCAGATCTAAACTTCAGGGTCTTGGATATGTCATCCCCTTCCCTGGCTCTCAATTAAACACCTCTCACCATCCCATTAAAGCTTGATCACCCCTATCCCTCCTAGCACCAATACCCTTTCCCGGATCAGACTCTGAGGGAACTAAAACCAATTATTTCTTGCCCACTCCAGCATGGTCTTCTGGTTCCTATCAGCTCTCTCCATGACTTCCATTCTCCCTGTTTGGAAAACAGACAGCATGTATAGATTGGTGCAGGACTTCCACACTATCAAGCAGATAGTCCTTCCTACCCATCCTATGGTGCTCAACCCATAAGCCTTTTATCTTCTATCCCCTTGTCTACTACCCATTACTCAGTCCTAGATCCAAAGGATGCTTTCCTCACCAGTCCCCTACATCCCTCCTCAAAATCTCTCTTCACCTTCACCTGGACAGACCCTGACACTCACCAGTCCCAACAGCTGGCCTGGACTGTCTTGCTACAGGGCTTCAGAGACAGCCCTCACTATTTTGGTCAGGCCCTCACTCATGGCTTATTCTCATTCCGCCTGTCCATTTTGCACCTCGTGCAATATGTAGATGATCTCCTTTTCTGCAGTGCTTCTTAGGAATCCTTTTCTCTTTTGGGCCCTGTCTTTTCAGACTCCTGCCACAGTTCTTACAAGACTGCATCCAAACAATCACCAATTGGCAGTTGTTTCTCTTCTCCTCCCCCTGATATGAAACTGTTCCCCCAGGCTTTCCTTTCTACTAGTTTGCACACTCAGCCCATGTGTCACACTTGAAGCAACCATGAGAAATGCCACCCCTCTTCCTTTTCCTTTTGCTTTTCTTTATAATAAGAAAAAGTCACAACTGTCAGGCTTGATTTGGGCATGACTTTCCCAGTATCCAACCTGTTAGCAGCCACATTATTCTCAGGAAAAAACCCAGCTCAGCACAGGGGCTGGAACCCTCAACAAACTTAGGATAGGATGTCATAAAGAAGAGCTAAGGCAGAGCGCAAAATCTTTTCAGCACCAGATACTCTGAGAATATTGACTACTGACTGGACACTCTGAGAACTTTGACCATTAATGTTTGCTCAGACTGCACCTGATGTCTCTTGTCCTGTTGTTCACATCCTATGCCCCCATTATCCTTTGTTACCCACAAATGGTCTTTTTGCCCTCCATCTGACTGCACCCAGGCATATTAAATCTTATGCCTTGTTGCTTTCACAAAAGCCTGTCAAGTGGTCTCTACCTTTCATTATTCATTATAGCTACATCCTCATAAATCATAAGGGGTAAGATAGCTCCCTTCACTTCTTTCCTATGGCCACTAATCCTACCCATAGGAGCAGAACCTCAGGACTTGAGAACCTACCTCTTAATACTATCACATGGGGATTAGCTTCTGCCATATGAAATCACAGGGAAACCTAATAGATCACACAGAAAGAACATGTAATCTGAAAAGCAGCACTGAAGGACCAAAACAGGAGAAGAAATCCTTATAAACAGGCTGTGGAAATAGCTCAGTAATAGACCACTTGCCTGACATGCTTGGGGTCCTGAGTTTAATCCTTAGCACTGCAAAAATGAAAGACAGAACAAGCAAAAAAAAAAAAAAAAAAAAAAAAAAAAAAAAAAAAAAAAAAAAAAGCGAGAGAAAGAATAGAAAAATAGAACTAGGAGAGTATAATTTACTGTAACCCTAAGTAGAGAGAAGTGTAAGAAACAAGACCACCAGGGCAAGAGAGAAGCACAGTAAAGTGAGAATCAAGTGCTTGCCCAAGTGAGGGGTCATGAGTGCTCCTGGTGAGAGCAGCTTTACTGAGATTGATATGTTGAACAGTTTCACTGTAGTGCATCAAGGCATGGAGAAGGAAGGATATAATGTGATTCTACTCCAGAGTATTAATGTGGATAATACAAGAAAAAAACAATAGCTCTACTTAGTGTCTTGAAGGAAATTAACTATAGAATACAACCATTGTATGTGTGTGTTCATGTGTGTAACATTTTAAAAGTCAAAGTACCAGATGTTGTTATTTCCCTTCAGATGAATGTTTGAAGTTGCAACCTTATGCTAAAGAAAAGAATAAAAAGGTTATCCTAAAGTATAAAGGTTATCCATTCATATAATCCCAGCACTTTGAAAGCTGAGGCAGGAGGATTAAAAGTTAGGGCCCAGTTTGGGCAACTTTAAAAGACCCCCATCTCTAAAAATATAAAATAAAAAGCCCTGGAGATGTGACTTAGTGCAAAGGCTGAGTTTAATCCCTGGAACTAAGGAAGAAAAAATTGCACACTTACTAAATGTTTGCTGAATTAAACAAAATTGAGTTCTAAATTAAGCTTTTAAACATTTTGTGTATAATAAAATTAATGTTGTTAATGCTATTGGTTTTAGCCTTTAAAATCACACACATACATATAGCAAAATATATATTATCTTTTCAAAAAGAATGAAAGATATCTACTTATGCCAATACAGAATAATCTTGAAGGTATTTTAAGTAAAAAAGTCTATGCAAATAGTAACATAGCATTCATACATATTTATATCCATATATCTCTGTGAATATATATCCTTTTTACACACACACACAGACACACACAGAGTGATCACAGCGAGGGGTGAGTCAGGGATGAAAGAGGGGCTCTATTTTCTTTCTAGAGTTGAAGTCATTTTACCATGTGTTTGTCTTATTGTTTTGAGAACATAAATGATTAAAGAACTTTCTTGGTTACTTTTTTCTTGTTGTTGATACAAAATACCTGATGCCCAAAATTAGGGAAGGAAAGTTTTATTTCTTACAGTTCTTGGGGGTTTCAGTCCATACTCAGCTGGCTGCAAGGCAGGGTGGCATGGCTGAGGGGCAGCCATTTATGGCACCTGCATATAGCAAGCCGGGAACCAGCAAGAGACAGAAGACACTCCTTCCTCCTGCCCTTACACTGTATGTCAGCTCCACCCCTAGGCGGGTGCTGCATTCGCACAACCAATCCCAGTGTCAGACAACAAACCAATCACAAACGCTAGACTCAGCTGCATCCATGATTACATGAGACTTGGTGGGGACACAGGAACATAAACCATAACAAGAACCAACTAATATATAAAGCACAGGTGATTGTAGTTTAAGTAACAAAATAGTATTAAAATAATGTAAAAGTAGAGTGAAAACTAATAGGAACTGGAATGTAGACTAGAAGAGGAAGGATGGCAAGGGGCTTGGATGTCAGTATCCTCACTTTATAGAAGAAAAAAATTTTCAATGAGGCAGAAACTAAGGATTAGTCTCTGATTCATCAACAGTACTAGGTACACGGGAATGATAGAAGAAATCCTGTTTTAGTTATTTTATACAAGATCAAGGTGATTTTTTTTTTGTAACACCAATTTTGGTAATGAGCTTATTGATTTGTGCTTGGTTCTTCATTATTACTTTAGTGCTTAGAATAAATTCCAAAAAGGAGCTATGCTATTTAGCATGGCCAAGAGACTGCCCAACATTGGGCCAGCTCACAGTGGGCCCATCTGGTGATGGTAGCCCACATATAATTATCATAATATATCAGTCAGTGCTTACTAGAGAAACAGATTTAATGCAAGATATACAAATACGCAGGAATTTACAAGATTGGCTTACAGTGACCACCTGCAGAGTCAGGTACGGAAGAGTGCAAAAGGGCCGTCTGTGCACTGGAGAGCCAAACGATCCAGTTGAAGGCCTGCAGCTCAGTGTACTGTCCTGTATGAGTCCATATCAGGAGGCCAAAGGGTCTGTGCTAGAGGTTGAAGAGTCTAGGCTGGAAGCCAGAAGACAACATCCAAGGTGAAGGCAAAGAATGGGTTCTTCACCAGTCTTTCTTCTTTGTTTCCCTTTTGTACCATGCAGGTGACAAGCTGCCTAGGGTGGGTCTTCTTTCTTCAGAAAATCCCCTCAGCCACACGCAGAGCTATGCTGATCCAATTTAATCGGGCATTTTTTACTCAAATTGACATAATCAGATAACTATCACACATAGGAGGAGCTTCGTATGTTAATTTCTAACTTCACGAATCCACTTGTTGGAGAAATCATGTGATTTTAGGAATTGAAAGAAAGTCATTGAGGTCTGGAAGAACTCCTTTTTCCTTTACCTTCTGGAATAGTTACCATGTCTGAAGCTAGTTTTAACAATCGCCATTATACAGATACAGATGCAGGTAACTATCACTTGGTAGATCATTTCATTAAGATGTCTAAGTCATAGAAAATATCTTTTTTTTTTTAACTCAAAGTTCAGCTACATATAAGAGAAATCCCAAATGGCAGTGTTTTTAAATGACTCTTTTCATGTAGAAGATATTCAGAAACAGATAGTTCTGTGTTGAAATGGCAACTGCAGTGAACTTGTCAAGGATGCAGGCTGCCCCCGACTCACTCTGGATGGCTTCTAGGAGGCGACCTCTGCTCATGTGTCCAAGGATGGTGGGGTCATCAGGTTCGCCAGGCGTGACCGTGCTCCATGCAGCAGGACTGAGGAAGAAGACAGAAGGGCACAGCCTCCTTGAAGAATTTCTGGGAGTACCACAGACATTTGGCTGATATAGCCATGTCCCAAACTGGGACTGCTGTCAAAATGCCCAGTAAAAACCAGAGTTTCTCTGTTAAGGACAAAAGAATAGATGAATACTGAAAAACAGCTAGCAACCTCTGTCACACTAGCTCAGTAAGTATTTGAAAATTACAATCATGTCCTATTTAACCTCCTTTTATGGACTAAAATTGATACTCTTTTCAATTTGTAATAAGGCCCCCCAACATCTGACTGATACCAAATAGAAATGTTGTTCCCCTGTCTTTGAATATTTTTATTAATCCACCCCAAAATTAGTTTTCTTGGCAACAGCTGCACATGGATGCTAAATTTGGGGTGAACTGTATGCTGAAGGTCTTTTTTACATCTGTTGTTTAACCTGGTTCTCCCCACTTACACTCCCACAGGCTTTTTATTTTCCTTTTTTTATTTCCTCTTCTTGAGTGTAAATGCATTGTTATTTAATTTGACTTGTCTTGTTCTAGCTTATCTGAACCATATGGAGACTTTTGGAATTCTAACTTTACCGAATACAAGGTATGTCTCACCCATGGGCATTTGAGCTTGCAATAAACTAAATTTCTACTTAGGGTAGGAACAGAGTCTTAATTTATACCTTCAGCATTAGGTACAATGTCTAGTACATGTAGATTCTCAGTATTTGTTTAATGAATGAATATTACAGTTAGAAATAAACACTTTCAGCCGGGCGTGGTGGCGCACGCCTTTAATCCCAGCACTCGGGAGGCTGAGGTAGGTGGAGCGTTGTGAGTTCGAGGCCGGCTTGGGCTACAACGCGAGCGCAAGGCCGGCCTGAGCTACATAGTGCGACCCTGCCTCAAAAAAACCAGGGCTGGGGAGTTTGACTCAGCAGCTTAAGCGCCTGCCCTGGCAAGCGCAAGGTTGTGAGTTCAATCCCCAGTGCCTCAAAAAAAAAAAAAAAAAAAAAAAAAAAAAAAAAAAAAAAGAAATAAACACTTTCCAGAAGAAAAACATGTTTAAATTCTGAAACTAGTTATGACAGGAAATTGTGAAGTCTGTCTTTTAAAATAATACTATCCAGGGCCAGGAATATAGCTCAGCAGCACAAGCACCTGCCTGGCAAGTACAAGGTCCTGAGTTTGATCCCTGGTTCCAAAAAAATAAAATAAAACAAGCTGGGCGTGGTGGCACACGCCTTTAATAACAGCACTCAGGAGGCTGAGGTAGGTGGAGCATTGTGAATTTGAGGCTGGCTTGGGCTACAACATGAGTGCAAGGCTGGCCTGAGCTACATAGTGCAACCCTGCCTCAAAAAACTAGGGCTGGGAGTTTGGCTCAGTGGCTTAAGCGCCTGTCTGGCAGGTGTGAAGCTGTGAGCTCGATCCCCGGTGCCACAAAACAATAAATAAATAAAATAAAATAAAATAAAACAATATAGTCTTATCTCTCAGGGAGAATTATATTTGAGGAGTCACACAATCTTCTAAATGGGTGATTTAACAGTTTTACTAGATTTCTTCTTGCTATATGATTTTGCAGTGATTTATTTGGCTAAACAAAAAGAAAGACTAGACAGTGAAAAGTTTAAAGTTTACATCTCAACTTTGCCTGGATGGTCTATAGCCTTCACTGATTTATTTTTTTCTTCAATTTCACAAATTGTAAAATAGAATTCATAATCTTTTCCTGTTTAAAAAGATTTTTTTTTTTTTTTTTTTTTTTGCGGCACCAGGGATTGAACTCACAACCTCGCGCCTGCCAGGGCAGGCGCTTAAGGCACTGAGTCAAACTCCCGGCCCTGATTTTTTGAGGCAGGGTCGCACTGTGTAGCTCAGGTCGGCCTTGCGCTCGCGTTGTAGCCCAAGCTGGCCTCGAACCCACAATGCTCCGCCTACCTTTAAAAAGATTTTTAAAGAATATATCCCCTAAAAATAAGTCTACTGAGAACTCTAGAATCCAAATTATGAGGTGATCTGAGAATTAGAGAGATTAGGTGTCTTGCCATTAAAGTAGAAACAAGGTAACATTAAATTTATTTGTAGAAATAAACCCATAAAATAAAGTGTTTCAGAATTTGCACTAATGAGATTGGGGGCTTCTAAAATACTTTATTGGTGACTAGAGATAGAAATCTGAATATAATGTGTATAGAATAATTTATAAATCTTGTTTTTAGATATTAATGACAAAAGAATACCTGCTGATACATGGTAAGTATTTAGGTGTTACTTATTATTAAATGTAGAGCTCAGAAATGGAATCAGAACTTCTCCAGAAGTGATCAAGGAGGTGCCATCTTAAATATACACACTGATCTCTTTTTAGGTGATATGTTTCTAGAGATAACAATGCAAAGTAACAAGTTCTTTAAAGAATCTTTCAGATATGAGCAGGATTTTTTAAAAAAATTAACTATTGTGGGTAAGACATAGTGACACAGACCTGACAGCCCAGATACGAGAGAGGTTAATGCAGGAGACTCCCACAAATTCAAGACCAGTTGAGGCAATTTAGCAAGGCTCGGTCTCAAAAAAAAAAAAAAAAAAAAAAAAAAAGGCATGCCTATAATCCCACCCTATGCAACTCAGAGACTTAGTGAGATCCTGTATTAAAACAACAAAAAACAAAAACAAACATAAAAGGCTGGAATAAAACTCAGTGTGAAAGCTCTGGGTTCAATACTGGGAATTTTTTTTTTAAATTAATAAGAACCTGCTGTCAACTGTGCTGGTGCACTGTAACGTATGCTACCACTGTTCCTATTCTTAAATACAGCTTGATCTTATTCCATTACTTTTGGTTATCAGGACAATATGGTTCTATTTAGCATAGACCAAATTTGTGAATCTCAAGACTTGAAATACACAGCTGGCCCTCCCACTCTTGATGTCAGTTCCCGAGGGAGAAGAGGGGAGATTGTGCTCTTTACTTTTCAGAATAGCTGCAGTCTTCATTCTGTTGGCTGCCACTGAGGCATCACCGGTTATTGCCAGCCCAGAGCACGAGCTGTTTAATGGTGGTTCAGAAGGCCCCAATGCATTCTCCTGTGAGAGATCTTGCTCAGCCTTCACCTTCTACTTGGTCTCTTGGTCCTTACTGTTGGTGACTCCTCCCACAGCTCCTGCTACTGGCCCTCTCATTAGAGGCAGTAGTTTTTCATGGAGTACCCAAAACAGAAAGTGTGAAGCTAATGGAAATTATTAATGGAGTTATCAGAAATTATTACTTTGGGGCACAAATTACATTTTGAAAATTAAGCTTTTTAATTGAAAGGTATTTGAAACCTCTCTGAAGCACCTATATTGTTTAGATTGAGATGTTACAGTATTAAGTGCTGTAGGAAAGTATGAGTTTAAATTGTGGAGGAAAATTCTTACTTTTGCTCCCTATAATTAATTTTATGTACTTTTTAAGCTATGAATTCTGCAAGGAGATGGGTTATAAATAGAATTACTATATGTCAATGTGAAGATCAGAGCTTGGAACTACTCACAAATACAATTGGGTTAGTTAACCTGCCACTTAAGTTTCAGTAAATAGAAACCTTTTTGGAATAATTTGAGGGAAGCAAAAGATTTATTGGAAGATACCAAAATACTGAGATAGCTCAAGGAGTCAAAAAGTTGTAGAATACAGTGAATTCCAGGAACCTTGGGATCTAAAATAGAGATTTTCTGCCATTAATTTGCTTATTGTCTGTCTCCCTCAGCCCCAGAGACACACTCCAGCCCCTTCCTTTCTCATCACACAACTCCATCACCCTTCTGTGTACCCGCTTCTCTACTATCACAGGTAGCTGCTCTTGGGTAGCAACTTCCTTTAATTTCACTGAACATGGAGAAGTGAATGAGAAGCATGAAGCTTCTCTAGACTAGTTGCTCTGAAACCTTTTGCAACTAACTGCAATACACATTATGTTGCCAACCTAGTGTACACATATGTATCAGTCAGGGTTTTACTAGACAAACAGATATAACACAAGACATACAAATGTATAAGAAATTACCAGATTGGCTTATGTTGGATGAGTAAGCATGCAGAGGGTGTCTGTACACAGGAGACCAAAGGATTCCATCTAAGCTCTGGAGCTCACTGCAGTGTTTTGTGCAAGTCTGTATCAGGAGGCCAATGGATCCGCGATGGAAGCCTGATGAGCCTATGCTGGAAGGCTGAAGGATTCAACCAGGAAGCTGAAGAGTCTGAGCTAGAAGCCAGGAGACAGCATCCAAGCTGAAGGCAAAGACTGGAGCTCCTGTGAAGAACAGAAGCCCGTCCATCCTTCCTCATTTCCCTAGGGTGGATCCTCTACACCATAAGGTGTAGAGTTGCAGGGCCAATTTAGTTAAGCTTCTAAGTTTCTCAAGTTGACACAATCAATAAACCACTATGACATATATAAAGAAGCATACCTCACCTCTTTGTATGTAATGAAACAGAACACCTCATGGGCATTCCAGAATAAGCACTTATTTTACTCAATTGTTGTGGGTTGATTAGGGCTCCTGACCTGTGGTTGGACTCCACTGGGTGGCACTGACCTGGATGAGGCTTACCCACGTGCCTGTGGGTGGTTGGTGGTTGGCTGACACAGGCTGAACCTCACTGGGTGGTTTTGTTTCCATGGCTGTACCTCACACATCTCTCATCCTATTATTGGTATCTGCTGGCTAGCTTGAGTAAGCACAGTAGCACAAATTCCCTTCAAACCTTTGGTAACATTACATCTGCTAACATCCTATTGGTTCTATACTCAAATGGCAAGCCCAAAGTCAAGGAAGAAAAGAATTCTCTACCCATAGAGGTGAAGAGTGTGAATACTTTTGAATAATCTAATCTATCAAAACTTATAAGTATAACTAACTCAGAAGTTCCAATCTCCAGGATTCCCTAAAACAATTCTTACCAAGAAGTTTGTGATACATGCTAATTCCTTCTGTTTCACTTCCTTTTGTTTAGCTGGCTAAAGCTCACTACACTGATTGCACAGTTCTCAATTTGTTCAAGATCTGTAATTTGAAAACCAGTGCTCTAGACACAATCTGATTGAAACTCACATAATGCATATCTTGGAAGTATAAGCCAAATACTAAATAGGGATAATTCTGACAGTTCTTTCTCTACCCTTGCTTGACTGGGTGGAAGGCCAGTAAGGGGATGGAGAGAGTTGCCTTATGGTGACTCCAATCACTGTTACTCAATGTAGCCCGCCCAACAAGCTGGCTTACAGGTGAGTACCAGTCCACGAACTTCATTATCAGCCCACAGGGAGATAAGAGTTCTATAAATCAACACACTACTTATATCATTAAGAAAATCTCAGTAGGAAAAAAAGCCCCAGGTGAATGCAATCACATACTTACTTCATAGTTGATTTACTCTCTGATGAAAGTGCCTCATTTCATTCTCTGAACATAACACACATCTCACAGAGTAGCACTCTGAGTAGTAATACTCAAGGAATATCCACAACTGGAATCATCATAAAGTAGTTATTTGTGTATCTGAGAGAATGGAGGAGTGTTTTGGACATGTGGTTTCTTAAGCCTCTCATAAATAGTGTAGAGGGGAGAAAACAGTACGAAGAAAAGGATTCAAAGAGTAAGAGTAGGAGATATTAACTGATAGAGTAAGATTTTGGAGAACAAAGCAGGGAGAGGGGACAGGTGGCTGAATTGATTTTCAACATGTGGCTGAATCTGAGACTAGAAAAAAACTAAAACAGAGATACCTCCAAATACATTTCCAGGTAAGGGTGTTGGACAGTGGAATATTACCTGTAAGGGAGAAAGTTGTTGTGGCAAGGAGGAGACAGATTTATTTATTTATTTATTTTTTCGTGGCACCAGGGATTGAACTCATAGCCTCATGCCTGCCAGACAGGCACTTAAGCTGCTGAGCCAAACTCCCAGCCCTGGTTTCTTGAGGCAGGGTCACGCTATGTAGCTCAGGCCAGCCTTGCGCTTGCGTTGTAGCCCAAGCCGGCCTCGAACTCACAAGAAGAGACAGATTTTGAGTAGGGTATTGAAAGGAGTAGTGCAATTATAGAAAACTTCACATTTTACTGTGCTCTCTTCATTCTCCTCAATGATATGTTAGATTTGAGAGGATTCGATTTAAACTAAAGTTATTTAAAATACTGATGTATCACCTTTCCCTCCTCATGACAAAACACCTGAGGTAGTCCACTTTTCAGAAGAAAAGTTTCATTTTGACTCGTGGTTTCAAAGGTGTCAGTCCCTGGTACATTGGCTTGTTGCTTCTGGGTTGTGATGGCATAGTACATTGTGGTGAGTGTGTATAGTGAAGTAGGCTGCTCATCTCATGGTAGGTGTGAAGCAAAAAGAAAGAGAAGGAGCTGGGGTCCCAATATCCCTTCTGGGACACTTGTGAGTGACATACCATCTTCCCACCAGGCTCCACCTCTGAAAGATTTCACTACCTCCCACAAGTACCCCAAGATGATAGCTAAGGTGACCTGGACCTTTGGGGGCCATTCAAGAGCCAGTTTAGTAAGGTTGTACTACTTTATTCCACCTACTTATAAACATCTCCTTATGTGGTATAGTTTTTCTACAACCTATGTATTTCCAAACAATTTATTTTTTCAAACATTTTGTTATAAAAATTATTAAACATGAGAAGTGGTAAGAATTATACAGGGAGAATTAGGTTACCCACCACTTAGATTCTACAATTAATTTTTACTTTATAGCAATTTCAATTTGAAACTCAATTAGAAAAGGAACAGATTATAATTTTGGTTACCAAAATTGGCAGACACTTGTGAAGATGCTAAGAAAGGAGTCACTGCTAATTCAACAGGTTGAGTATGAATATACCTTGCCTCTGTATTAGTTAGAACCCCAGAGTAACAGGCCAATAAGGTTGTACATATTGCAACTCCAAGTGGAAACACTGAAACAACACCCAGGATTTGGAGGTAGATCGGGATCATTCACAGAATATCAAGCCTCGATCTCTGGTGGTCTAGGACTTATGTGGGATAAGCAAGCAGGAAATACAGAGGCAAAAAGGCTTGTCAATTGGGGGTTGGTTTATACAATGTGCATCAATGACCAGCTGTGCATCAAAGTGACCAGCCATTTCTAAGAGATAGGAGCACCTGGATCTGGAACAGGAACTGTTTCCTGGGCAACTAACAAACTGAAATACACTGGCTGAGGGGGTGGGCATTTTCTGCTACATTTCCCCCCTCTTTTAGTTTCCCCAGCAAATCTTTGCTGGGCATATTACATGTGGTCTTCTGAGACAAGGCCAAACAGGAATTTAGGCCTGTTTTGTAACATTACTCTGGCAAGGTAGTAAGGGAGTTAATCTGATTTAGGAGAGTGTCCAATGTACCTTGGATGCTGAGTGTCCAATGTACCTTGGTTAAGTGTTTGATTGATTGTACTATTTTCTAGAGTCAACCGTCCATAGAGTTTAAGGCAAAAAAACACAGCTAGCAGTGGGTGGGGAAGCAAGGACTGGGGTAAGAAGCCTGAAAAGACAAAAAATGAGGGGATTAGGTATGGCACAGTTCTGTGAATGACGTCCTCAGGCTTCAGCCATGTGTGCGTTGTCTCTTCAGAGTGAGCCTCAGAGGAGCTGTCCAGGTAAATTTTTCAGCGGATCTAAGGCTGGATTTCTGAAACTTGTAGAGGTAGTTAATAAGTACCTGGCATATATGCGTGTGCAGGAATTTCTACAGATAGAGCTGGTCTTTTAACTGGTTGCAAACTATATGCAGTTTTTATTTAATCTAGCTTTTGAGTTACCTTTGCTACAAATGCAGACCTGTTGTCACTGCCAATAATCAAGGGTAGGCCATATCTAGGGTTGATGTTTTTATAGCAGGACCCTATAAACTTTTCTTCTCAGTGAAGTTAGGGAATTGGAAGTTGGGGTCATAATACACATGCTGAAGTCTGAACTGACTGCAGCAACTTGAACTTGCAGAACAAATGGTGGGGGTAGGTCTGGCTCTGATTTTTCAGAAATACTGGGCTTTTAGTCAGTTGGATCCCTGCAGGGTCTTAGGCCTCTGGACTGGATTATTTTGCATCACTGGTGGCAGGTTTCCAAACAGCAACAGGAAGCAAGTTGCTATGCATATCATCTCTGCAGGAGAGCTTTGGCCAAAATAATTTTGTCCAATGTGACCACAGCATATCTAGTCTGCTGAACTTCATTCCAAACAGATTTACTTCCACTCATAAACAGGGTGTACTCAGCATCTATCAAGGAGTCTATTTTTTAGGACAGTTCATCCCAGTACAGAATGTGGCACCTGAGCAGTTAAGTCTCAGTCTAAGGTGACTTTGTCAGCTTTTTTGATCAGAAGAACAGTGGCTGTTAAGAGTGTGGAGGCAAAGAGGGGAGGCAGTTCTTAGAGACCATTGGGTGGTAACAAGGACTGACAATCTGAGTAAGCATATAGAAGCCAGGAGCTCCAAGAAGTTTATGGAATTTCTTCCTTGTAACCAGTTTCTGTCAGATATTGTAGCAAAACTTTTGTGTAGGAAATGTATATGGAGACCAGTTGTGGTGGCATTGGCAGCTTGGTGATCTCCAACTGCTTTACAGGCAGGAGAAGTATACTGTTTGATGCAGGTAAGAGTTGCCTAGGGACAGAACTCCATCACCAAAGGGGCATGATTGATAGCAACCCCTGGAGGTGAATCCTTTGTCCATACTTCTGGAAAATGGTCTTCAAAATTTTGGGGTTATGATTGTCAGGCATTGCAGGATGATATAGGCACTATTATTCCTTCTAGTCAGAGTCAATATCAAGCTCAGGACAGTGGACCCAAGTGTGAGGGAGGCTGGTCATAACCCAGGACAGGTATAGGGCACTCAAGCACCTATAGGAACTCATGTTTGAGAAAGTGTCCATCAATTGCACAGGATCTGCTTTGGCAGAATTTCTTTTCAGTGGGAGCCTCAGTGGGTAACTTCAGTATCTTTAGACATCTTTATTGCCTTCTTGCCTCCCTCCTTGAGTTCTGCCAGGAGAGTGGTGGAGTACCTATCTAAGGCTTTATGGCCCTTTGTCACATTAGAGTCCCAGTTTGGATGTGCTCAAGGAGGACTGTGTTCATCCAAGCATCAGGATCAACCACAGTGGTGGGGACTTCTGACCTTAATAAGGCTTGGGTCCCATCTAAAATACCGTGGTATTCTTCAGTATTAAACAGTATCAGGTGCTAAAGATAGTAGAGGAGGCAGTGGTGCCGGAGACAAAGCTGGTGGTGGTGGAGCTGTGGCCGGCTGAGCAGCTTGGGGTTGATGGGTGTGTTCAGGCAGATCAGGATAAAGCTTTTCCGGCTTGGGCTGCATCTGAGAGCCTCTTGCATGGCCTTGTGGGTTTGTTTTGATGACTAGGATGGCTTTCTTGTCATGCGGGGACACAGGTGCAGAGTCAAGGTGGGAGAGTTTTTAATTCCTACTGGTAATCGAGTCAAAGTGAACTGGCCTTTTATCTCAGGATTTTTCCAGTTGAAGGGGCTTATGGGAGCAACTCACAAGCAGAGGCTGGATACCTGTTTATGTTTCCTGTCACATCTGACAGCATCAGGGGTTGCAGTGAGGAGGCCTGGTGGATGGCCAGGCCTGAAGATGAAGGGAGGAGAGTTTTTAGAACTTCAGGACTGTGGTTACCTGTCTCAGGTGGATGCAGGCGTCATCTTTTTCTTGCGGAACAGTCAAAATTGAAATTGCAGGGTTAAATGAGAGGAAGGCTGACTGGCCTGTTGTGAAGATGTACTCCCAGGCTGCAAGTTTGTGCCTGACAGAAGGGGTGGGAGATGAGAGTTCCAGTTGCCCCAGTGATGGTAACTTTTTGACAGAGGGAATCTTTGAAGGCAGAGAGTTCTTTTCCATTGTCTACCAGGAAAGTCACAGGTTTGACCCTTACTTTTGCAATGACTGTGGGCTCTCAGGGGCCCAATTTGATAGAGCTCAGTCTGTCCTATATATTCAGGCCCAAAAGGGTACAACTCACTTGTCAGAGTTGACACCCAATTTTTCCCGCAGTCAAAATGTAGTGCTCAGAAGGAATTATTGACAGTTATCTAGGGTAGGTGTTAGATGATGCCATCTGACCAGGATAGGCATATAAGCAGAAAGTTCTGGAGAGGGGGCCCATGTGGGCTGAATGCAGGCAATGGCTGGCTGGAACCAGTTTAACTGACTGGAAGTAGATGAGTCAGGAGCGAGGAGTGAAGCTATAGGTGTTGGCAGCAGCTGCGTCAGCCACCAAGGGTGCCAAAGTGGAATTCTCAGGAAGTATGGGCTTCTTTTTCCCTTTTTTTTTCTTTGAGTGGTTTGGTTTCATTTTTAACTCTGTAAAAGCCCCTTTTCCCGTAGTCAGGAACTGTGAATGTTACCTAATTAGTTCCCATTCTATCTCCCTATGGTGTAGGTTGTGTACCTTTGAACGCTGGCACTACAGTCAAAGGGTAGGTAGTCCTCAGAGAACAACCATTCAGATTCTTTCCTGGCTGCACCCCTCATGGGGACTTAGGTGCAGTTTAGCTAAAGAGGGTGTGAGGCCTCCATTATGCCATGTGTTGATTGTCACAGAACCACAGGTGAGGGCCCAATCAGTCACTGCAACCAGTGCTTCCCAGTCTTGGTGCACAGATGGAGCATCCTTTGCTTACCCTGCCCATCCCACTCCTGCCTTCATTCAGCAGGCACTCAGGGTTTAAACATTCCAACCGCTCTTCCCTTGAGGGTGGCCTTAACTAACAAGAGTTGATCAAGTTCTTCTGCTTGAACTGAGCAGGACTGACAGACTGACTAACTGGGGTGTCCCCGGGAGTCTTACCAGAATCAGGCAGGCAGATAGACAGGCAGGCAGGCAGGCAGACAGATTGCGTCCTCCTCCCTTTGAGGTCCAATGTAAGCCACTCAAGAGGGGAGCCAGGAATCCTCCTTCAGACCTCTGAGGGGTCTTGAGAAATCTTGAGGGTGTGCCTTCCCTTTGGGACCTGGAGAGGTCCTTGCTCCATTCACAAGGGCCATGACCAGTGACCAAAGAGGTCAGCATTGTTGGTCTTCCTGGCCAATGCACCAGATGCAATGGTAAGCAGAAACACCAAAATGACACCCAGGATTTGGAGACAGATTTATTTTATGGTGATGTTCATGATCAGGCTCATTCCCAGAATATCAGCCCCCAATCTCTGGTAGTCTAGGGCTTATACTGGATAACCAAATAGGCAGAGTGACTTGTCAATTGGGGATTGTTTATACAACATGCATCATAGTGACCAGTCATTTCTAAGAGACAGGAGCACCTGGATCTGGAACAGGAACTGTTACCTGGGCAACTAACAAACTGAAGTGTACTGGCTCGGTGTGTGTGGGTGTATTTTCTGCACTAATATGTGGTAAGGAATTGACTCATTTTGGAGGTTGTCAAATTCCAAAAACGTTAGGGTGAGCCAGCCAGCTAGAAACTCAGGAGACCCATGGTGTATTTCAGTCTGAACCCAGAGGCCTAAGGACCAGGAGAGCTAATGGTGCTTTTCTCTAAAGGCTGGCAGGCTTGAGGCCCAGGAAAAGCCAATGTTTGAGTGAAGTTAGGACAAAGGCCATCACATGGGAAGAATTCTCTCCTACTCTCTGTATCAGTCAGGGTTTACTAGAGAAACAGACATAACACAAAATATACAAATATATAAGAAATTACAAGATTGGCTTACAATGGTCAGCCACAAAGTTGGATGAGGGAGTGTGCAGAGGGTGTCCATACGCTGGAGGCTGAAAGGTCCAGCCCAAGGGCTGGAGCTCACTGCAGTGTCATGTGTAAGTCCGTATCAGGAGGAAGATCGGTCTGCCACTGAACACTTAAGAATCTATGACAGGAGGCTGAAGAGTCTACAACGAAGGCTGAAGAGTCCCAGCTGGAAGCTGAACTGTCTGTGGCAGAAGCCAGCAGGCGATGTCCAAGTGGAAGGTGAAGATTGGAGCTTCTCCAGAGAACCAGCAATCAGTCCCTCCTCATTTGCCTTTTATTGTATGCAGGCTGCTCCCCTGGGGTGGAGGGAGCACTCACACCATCTGCCTGCCCTCCTCTTGCACAGGCTGAGAATGTTACAAAGTAAGAAGCCAGGCATGGTGACGCATGCCTTTAATCCCAACACTCAGGAGGCTGAGGTAGGCAGAGCGTTGTGAGTTCGAGGCCTGGCTTGGGCTACAAGGCGAGCGCAAGATCAGCCTGAGCTACATAGTGCAACCCTGCCTCAAAAAACTAGGGCTGGGAGTTTGGCTCAGTGGCTTAAGCGCCTGTCTGGCAAGTGTGAGATTGTGAGTTCAATCCCTGATGCCGCAAAAAAATAAAATTAAAAAAAAAAAAAAAAAAAAAAAAAAAAAAAAAAAAAAAAAAAAAAAAAAAAAAAAAAAAAAAAAAAAAAAAAAAAAACAAAGTAAGGACCTTGGCCTCCTGCTGAATCACTTGGTTAAACTTCTGACCTTCTCAAATTGACACAATGAACAATAACCTAAAATGCTAATGGCTTGTCCTGTATACCCCAGGATACAGAGCTGCTGAATCCCTTAGTTAGCTTCTAGACTCCTCAAGTTGACACAATGTATAAACCATAACACTGTCATACTGGGAGAGCAGTCAATGTTTTTGGTCTACTGAGGCCTTCAACTTCTCTAATGAGGCCCACTCAGAATTAGGGCCATCAGTGTTACCGATTACTGATTTAAATGTTAATATCATTCAGAAGCACCATCACAGATAAATCTGCAATATCGTTTGATCAAATACCTGGATTCCCTGTGCCTAGTGAAGCTGACATATTAAAATAAACCCTCACAGCCTCTGTGTGCTATGCTTTCTTTAGAGAATAATCATTCCTAATCTGCCTCTCTGCTCTTCACCCACCTCTGTGAAAAATAACTAGCACTGTTGCTTCTAGAAGATGTGCCATCTTCATTCTGTAGTTTTGTGAGCCCCCACCCCCTGCTCACCACTAAATATCCTCAGCAGTTTAATGCCTCATTGTAAATAGCACTATTTTAAATCAGAGCTTTATATATATATTTTTTTGTAATCACATAGCAATTTTAAATCTTCATGGAGTAGTATGGGATAGAAATATACACATCACTGTTTATATCTAACAAATGTTTAAAAATTTAAACTAGCCAGGCATGGTAGTACATGCCTATAATTCCAGCACTCTGGAGACTGAGACAGGAAGATCTCAAATTTGAGGCTGGCCTGGGCAGCTTAGTGACTTAATGAGACTCTGTTTTGAAATAAAAAGAGAAAAAGGTTTAGGGGTGTAGTTTAGTGCAAAGGCCCTTTGTTCAATCCCTAGTACCAATAAATAAATGAATAAATAAATAAATAAAAAATAAATAAAATACAACTTTTTCTGATTTGAAAGTTGTGTTTTAAGGTCTTAAATTGTTGGACTTTTAGGCCAACTTGTTCTTACCCTTTTTCTCCCTATTAATAAAATGAAAAGGGCTGGGGGTCTAGCTCAGGGGCTCAAGCGGTTGCCTGGTAAGTGCAAGGTCATGACTTTGATCCCTAGTCCCCCCCAAAAAACAAAGAAGCAAACAACAAAGCACTCTTTTGTTATTAAACTTTTTCCTACTTTTTCATATTTTATTTTGAAGGTGCAAGCAATCACAAACTAAGTCATATAAACCTAGAAACTTTAGAATTCACCATGTCATTTATGCCACAAGCATTTATCAGCCATAACTTTGGACTATTTGGGACACAAAGATGAATATTGCATAGGTAATTCATTACTTTAAGAGGCTCATAGTCTTAAAAAACAAAGAGGTTTGTCAAAAACATTACCTTGGGATGTCAGAGGCCTTTCTCCGTTCCTTCACAGGTGGAGGCCAGGCACAGAAACCAATGGAGCAGATTACAATGAGTGGGGTAACCAGAACGAACTCTATCCCATGGGGTGACCACCCCTGTGAATCTGTACCTGGGTCTGCACAGCTCAAAGAGTCGTGCCTTCGGAACACTGCTCCAGCATCAGCCTGCCCCGACCTCCATGTGACCTTCAGCCTGCGACACTCCCACTGTGTATGAAAGCTTGCTGATTTTCTCACCCTCCACCAAGGCCGGTTCAGGTTTTCTCCATTCTCCTTGTCTCCAACATTGCTGTACATCTCTTCTCTGTCTTCATAGATGATCTTTCTTACCTTATGCCACCCTCTGCTTTCGAAGTCACCCCTACTGCAGAATCACCACTCACCCCTTGCAGCACGCGGGTCACCCTCTCAGGGACAACGTAGGAGGTCCATCTCTCACCTCCCCTGGTTCCTTGCAGGGCCTCTTGGAGGCACCTGGCCTGCTGTCTCATTTCATCTTCCAGTCATGTGCCACTGCCTACGGTGTTGCTGGCCACTGAGAGGACGTCAGGCAGACTCACGCCTGTCAGTGGGACTCAGGTTGAAGGTGGCCCTGTTGCAGCATTGTGGGAAATTTCCCAAGCCAAACCAAACCAAACCAAAAGGAAGACACTGCACAGGGGAGATAAGAAGACAACATTTAATCTTTATACCAGTGGATGTTTGGAGTTTCCAAGCAACCACCCTGAATCAGGAAGGAGTTTAGTCTATATAGAATTAGAAGTGGGAGGTACAAACAAGTGACCAGATGTTACATGATTGGTTACATACATTGAATCATATATTGACAGATAGGCTAGTCTTGAAACAATAGAAACATTCCAGGAACCAGGAGAGGAGGCATTTACAGAATGAGTATACTTAAGGGCATTATCATAATATAGGAATTGTTCGGGAGAGAGAGCCTTGACTAAATGAGAGTAGTTAAGCCAGGCGTAGTGGCACATTAATCCCAGCACTCAGAAGGCTGAGGCAGGAGGATCATTGTGAGTTTGAGACCAGCCTGGACTACAATGTGAATTCAAGGCCAGCCTGAACTGCATAGTGAGACCCTGTCTCAAAATATGAGGCTGAGGATTTAGCTCAGTGGCCTAAGCACCTGCCTAGCAGGTACAAGATTATGAGTTCGATCCCCAGTACCAAATAAATAAATAAAAGTGGTTAAGGACTTTACCATAATATAGGAATGTTCTGGAGAGAAAGCTTTTACTGAATAAGCACAAGTCAGCCCAAGTTGCCTTAGGTGTAGACAGTTACTCTGACTTAGTACCCATCTGCAGCTGGGCTGAGGACACTGTCAGGGTCAACTGAATTTAGCAGAGACAGCAACTTGGTCAGAGGCCTCTAATTGATCATGAAATATCTGTAAGTTTGTTATTTTGCCCCAACATTCCCCCCATTTCTATTATAGAGGAGAATCTTCTCCCTCAGTTTCTCTAGTTTCTTTTTCTTTTTTCTTTTCTTTTTTTTTTTCCAGCACCGGGGATCAAACTCACAACCTCGTACCTGACAGGCAGGCACTTAAGTCACTGAGCCAAACTCCCAGCCCTGGTTTTTTGAGGCAGGGTCGCACTGTGTAGCTCAGGCCAGCCTTGCGCTTGCGTTGTAGCCCAAGCTGCCCTCGAACTCACAATGCTCCTCATACCTCAGCCTCCTGAGTGCTGGGATTAAAGGCATGCGCCACCACGCCCGGTTCTCTAGTTTCTTTAGTAGCAAGGAGCTGATAAGAGGGAGTAGCTTGTAAAAGAAGTTGGTGGTGTAAGTTTAACAATTGGGGGGTCTATATCATGAACTCGAATTTGAAATTTCTGATGTCCTGAATTTTTATATACTCCTAGAAGGCTAATACATATTATACATATGGAAACATTTTTACTGCAGGTATAGACAGTTGAAGGCAAGCAAACCAAGATTAATATTTATAAAATAAAGAACAAAAGCAACCTGTTTTGTAATCTCCCAGTACGCTGGAGTTGCAGCCCTGAGAGTAATAGTTAATGCTAAGATTAACAGAAGATATGAAACTAGGAAACAAGCAGGATAACAACACCTTGAATCTACAACCCAATAGCGGGGTGTGGTGGTGCACGCCTTTAATCCCAGCACTTGGGAGGCTGAGGTAGGAGGAGCATGGTGAGTTTGAGGCCAGCTTGGGCTACAACGTGAGCGCAAGGCCAGCCTTAGCTACAGAGTGTGACGCTACCTCAAAAAACTGGGGCTGGGGGTTTGGCTCAGCAGCTTAAGCACCTGCCTGGTAGGCGTGAGGTTGTGAATTCGATTCCCAGTGCCACCAAAAAAAAAAAAAAAATCTACAACCCAATAAAACAAAGTAAGGTGCCCAGAAAAATAGTTACATCAATAAAAAGAAGACAGCTTTTTGTGAAACCTCCCAGTCCTCTGGGGATATAATCCAGAGTCCTGTAGTAAGCACTGAAATAAATGAGGAAAAAGAATCAAAATCCATCCAGGGTAGCATGACACACAAGCAATCAGGGACAGGCACTCCTGTGTACAATGTTTAGTCAATTCTCAGCCATGTGTTGATCTGCCAGCTTCCAGAGTGACAGAAGCAAGGCTTTGAGTGCATTGTCTCTTCAGAATGGACTAGTGGATCTGACTAGTCGAAACAGGCCTCCCAGCAGTTGTTAGGATGAGCTCATTTGATCCCTTTGTCCTTTGCCCAAGCGAGGGCCTGTGCTGACCAATTTTGAGGAAGAGATTTGGCCTCTTTGATGCTAACAGCATAGTCAGCCCTGTGTTATCCATCTTTAATAGAGTTACTCTTACCTGTGAACAAGGTGTACTCAGCATCCGCCAGAGGCTCCATCTGGATGTTAGGGTGACTGGCGAAAATGCAAGTCAATCATGGTCAGGCTATTCAAGCTCTGTGAGTAAATAGGTGGTTGGGTTTAAAGTCTTTATTGGCTTGAAGGTGACTCAGGGATTCCCGACAAGCAGTCTCTGGTACTGAGTGATGTGGCTGTTTGAAAGCCACTGAAGTCCCCAACTATTGACTTCAAAGAAGGCATGTGGCACCTGAACAGTTAAGTTTTGTCCAGAGTCAATTTGGACAATCTTTATCCAGAAGGGCAGTTGCTGCAAGTGCCCACAAACAGGGAGGCCAACCTTCAGATATTGAATCTAGTGTCTTAGACAAGTGACAGGTTTCTTTTAGGGTCTTACTGTTTTGGGTTAGGACCCCTGAGGCAACATGCTGTCCTTTATCCACAAACAGGTTGAAGGAGCAAATCACATCTGGAATACCTAAAGGGAGCTGAGGTCAGAGCTCTTTTTGGGGGGGGCACCAGGGATCGAAATCACAACTTTGCGCCTGCCAGACGGTGCTTAAGCCACTGAGCCAAACTCCCGGCCCTGGTTTTTTGAGGCAGGGTCACACTGTGTAGCTCAGGCTGACCTTGCACTTGTGTTGTAGCCCAAGCCAGCCTGGAACTCACAATGCTCCTCCTACCTCAGCCTCCTGAGTGCTGGGTTTAAAGGCATGTGCCACCACTCCAGGCAAAAGGTCAGAGCTCTTTTAATCTTTTGGAGTATTCCAGCTTTTTTTTTAAATCCAATTTAATGTGTCATTTTTAGTTTTGGGCTTTTTCAATATGTCATAAAGTAGTCTGGTCTTTTTAGCATAACCCGGTATCCAATTTTGGCAGAAACCAGTTGTCCTAAAAACTCTGAATTTCCCTTTACAGTTAAGCTAAGGGATAGTACAGATGCCAAGCATTGAAGCTACTTTTCTAAATCAAATCCTAGATGTTTAATTTATTATGACATTGTTTTTTTTTTTTTTTTTTTTT
>RJWM01014712.1:0-49713 GCA_004363535.1 Dasyprocta punctata | reverse complement strand
GTCATTTTATCATTTAGTGACTTGGCGAGGCTAGTTTGCCATGACTTCTCAGAGGACAAAGCTGTGGTCATCCATGCAAATCAACAGGGAAGATAAGGGTTCACAGAGCTCCCCACAGCGATCTATTTGCTGGATGTCCCTGTTAAACTGTCTGCCTCTTTTAGTTTCATGCCCATCTATTATGTTATACTAAGTCCCGGCTGAGTACTCTTGAAGAAACTTCCTGGGTGCCTAAACTGTTTCATAATTTGAACCAATAAAATTTGAAGCCAGTCTTTGAGGTTTATCTTCTTAGCTATCTCCTTTCCTCGTTCTCTCTGGAAAACTAGGTGGCAAATGGATTGGCTTCTTGCTCTTAATTAAAGAAAGCTGCTTTTTTTTTTTTTGACAATGACTTGCTAGGCTTGAATAACCACATACTGTTCCACATGAAGTCAGTTCCTTTGGAGAGAGTTTGATGTTCTCTTTTTTCTACGGACTGTCCATTTTCCTAGGCAAAGTCTCTTAGCCGCTACTGTTGGCATTGGGTGTGACAGCGGACTCTGATCTCCTGGACTTGCTTCTCCCTGGGTGAATTCTTTGCCACATGAACTAGGCAGGGTAAGGGTGATTGGAGCCTCTGATAGTCTCTATCATCTGCACCTGAAATAGAGCTTACAGTTTATGTGTGGGATCACATTCACCAGGAATTCAACCTCTGCAAGGAAGGGATAAAAATGCTGGTAGGGCCGGGGTGGTAGCACATACCAGTAATCCCAGCTACTCGGGATGCTGCAGCAGGAGGGCTGCAAGTCTGAAGTCTGGGCAAATTAGCAAGACCCTGTCTTAAAATAAAAAGTAAAATAAATAGGGCTGGAGATGGAGCTCAGTACTCCCTAGGTTCAATCTCCAGGAAGACCCAACCAAACGAGAGGGAGAGAGAGGAGAGAGAAAAAAGAAAAAGTGCCAGTTGCCTTTCCCTCCCGGTGAGATACTATATCTCTTGGTTGGAAGCTGAGGGGAGAGGGGAGCCTGTGGTCTTGGTCACACCCAGCTAGAGTACCACATTCACCAAGAGGAGCTAGGAGATGGGGGTTGGGGCAGCAGAAACAAGTCCTTGGAGGCTCAGATGCCACAAATTTCCACCATTCTTACACGGTCATAATAGATTTATAATCTTTTGCTGTATGCCTTTAAGGATAGTTTCCAGAGATTGTAAGTGGCTGTTTTTGTTTTTATACGTTTCAACAGTGTTAAGGGGTGAGTTGTACCCTCCTAAATTCATATGTTGAAATTCTAAGCCCCAGAAACCCAGCATATATTTGGAAAGAGGATGTGTAAAAGGCAGTTGAATTAAAATAAGTTCACAGAAAGACTTAATCCAGTAAGAAAAGGACCCTTATAAGAAAAGAAAATAAAAAGCAGACATGTACAGGTGCGGAGGGAAGACAGATGGAAGGTAGTCATCTACAAGCTGAGGTCATCTAGAAGCCACGGAAGGAACCAGCCCACCCAACAGTGTGATCTCAGACTTCCTGCCTCCAGTACTATGAGAAAGTTAATTTTTGTTATTTAAAAGCCACCCAACCAGTCATCGGTGCTTTGTTCAGACAGCCCTAGCAGACTACCACAACCCCTTAGGCTGGTTTTGCTGAGTGGGGCCACAGAGCAGTTCATGCTGCCACATGAAGTTCACCCTAAGTCATCATCTTTTTTCATGTGGATTATTACAAAGTAAAGTTCTTATCATGTCTCAATGCCTTTGGATTTATATCCCAACCCCCAACCCCACTACCAAACCCAATTTTCTGTTTAAAACCACAGTAGTCTCCCTAAAACATAAGGGTGATTGCATCATTACCCTATTAAAATCATTCAGTGAATGAGTAATGTATTTCTCGTTATTCTCAGCATGAGGTTTCTAAACATAGTCTCCAAGGTTTTGTGGTATCTGCCATTTTCTAATGACCCAGCCTTAACTTTTGCCTTTCTTTCATACTATTGGATAACATTATATAGGGTTTCTCACAGTACCTCAGGGAAACCATGTTCTTATGGGTCTTTGCAGATGGCATCCTGACTTCCTTATTTCTGAACTCCTTGCTTCATTACCGCGCAGCAATCAATTTCACATTCAGACTGGGTTTAGGTAACCCTTTGTTCAGGAAGTCTTTCCTGAATCAGTTGGTTTGGATCAAGTATCTTCCCTCTCACACCTGAGGCCAGAGATTAGGACTGGCAAACATGGTGTGACCTGTCAATCACAGATATCCAGGAGACCTGTGCCAAGGCCTGCCCCTGGAACCAATCAGAAAAGGCTATCTTTAATTCTTCTCTGGAGAACTCAAACAGGATGGTCTAGACCTTATATCAGCTTGAGGAGTAAGAGATACATGCACACAGTCAGTACAATGAAAATTTTATATGTATTTATGACACAAATATTAATGGCAAGTATGAATTTCTTTTATCTTTTAAACTGTTTAAAATTAAAAAAAAAACCATTGCAGTCATTCCTTGGGATCTGCAGGAGATGGATGACTCCAGAAATCACAACAGGTATCAAAATTCTTGGATGCTCGAGTCCCTGACATAACATGGCATGCTATTTGCATATAACCTATGTACAACCTTCCATGAAGTTAAATCCTCTCTGGGTTACTTATGATACCTAATACAATGTAAAAACTATGTAAATTGTTGCCACCCTGTATTGTTTAGGTAAAGACAAGAAAAAAGTATACTTGCTCAATACAGATGACAATCTTTTCTAATAGTTTTGATCCGAGGTTGGTTGAATCTACAGATGCACAGCTGTGGTTATGAAAGGCTGACTGTATTTGCAATACCTTGTGATCAAATATTGCCGGCAGTCTGATAAATCTAAATGGCACTCTTGGAAATAATTTGACAATATTTTTTAAGAATTGAACTATGCTAGCCAAGTATGATATTGCACACATGTAATCCTAGAATTTGAGAGGCCGAGGCAGTGGAGTTGCTATGAGTTTCAAGTCAGGCTGGGCTATATGGTGAGTTTAAGACCAGCCTGAACTACATAGAGAGACTCTGTCTCAGAAAAAAAAAAAAAAAAAAAAAGGAAGAACAAAAAAAGAATTAGAACTATATTCATATACACCTTGGGACCTCCCTCCAAGTACTTAATCATAGGGAACGAACTAAACTTTTTCTGACATGTACGTGAAAAGATTTTCATATATGTTATTGTTATACATGAATTTAAGAAAAGATGTTATATTGCAAGTGATAAAATAAATTGCATCACCAATGTTGTCAAAGAAGAAATATTTTTGTGTATCAGTGTTTGCAAAAGAAATTCTCTCTACTGGTTAGTTAGTGACTATGGAAGACTGTCACTAAACCTAGAAAGAGACCCACCTGTAAGAGCCACAGGGCCATGTGCCAACAGAGAAGGACAGGGCTCCTCTGATAATATCGCAGCTTTTTAGACCAAGATTAAGAAGATTAATTACACATTCTCCTTTCCCATGTACATGTAGAAGGGCAAAAGTAATGGTCATTTTAAATTTATGAGATTGGCTTTAAATTTTAACTTTAAAGAAGCTTATTAAATATTTTACAATGTTCTCATTCATGCATGAAATATTTAAATCTATCTAGAGAAAAGTCTAAATGCTCAGAGAGCCTACCATGTGAAACCCTAAATTAGAATTAATAAACAAAGATTTGGCCATATGAAAGGTTACTAATCACTGCTGTAATTACTTGGCAAGTTACAGGGATTCATAGCTCAAGATTAGTTTAATATATATTAGCATTGCAATTACCCAAAAGGCATGGGGAACTTTGAAGCCATAGATAGACACCAGATTTACATTTTGAAGTCTGATCGATTTCAGAAGGGGAAGGAAAAAATGTTCTTACACATTTAGCATTTGAATCTCTGACAAGAGTAGCAGTTTTTTCCACTCAGATAGTCCAAGGCATAAAAAGGCAGCATAAAAGATGCAGAGTCAGAACAATAAGAAACACTTCACCACCAGCCCAGAGATGGTGATCCAAGCTCTCCTGGATATGAATGATACTATTTCCCTGCGCATTATTGGTATGGGCAGTTAAAGAACCATGCTGCATATTACTTTGTATTTATGTACTATACTATAGTACACAAATTTTATATGTATACTGATATACCATACTTATACATAATTATCTCTATGAAATTTAGTAAGTATAGAAAATTACTACTTATTTTTATTGACTACTTATTTCAAAATATTAAAGTCAATAAGTTAATGCATGATTTAGGTTTTTAGTATTTCCATTCTATATGATATGGGGATCTAACACTATCAGGGGCACCTGCTTTTACAAAAGCCTAATGTATTAGTTATCTATCGCTGCATCAAACTCCCTCAAGGCTTAGTAATTTAAAGTAAAAACAAACATTATCTCTCCCAGTTTCTCTGTGTGTTATCAGTGAGTCAGCAGTGGCTTAATTCCTGGTGGTTCTGGCTCAGAGTGTTTCCTGAGATTGTTAAGATGTCAGTTAGAGTGTAGTCATCTGAAGGCTCTTCTGGTGCTGGAGGATCCACTTCCAAAGATGCTCTTGTGCCACTGGCAAGTCAAGATGGTGCTAACATTGGGTGGGAAGCACTTGTTTCCACACAGGGCTCTCCTAGATCTGCTTAAGGTTTCTATGGCTGGTTTCCTCCAGAGTGATCCATCCAGGAAAGCAAAGTAGAAGCAGCAATGTCTCCTATGAGTTGGCCTCAGAAGCTGCTACCATCAGTCCTTGCCGCAAGGACTTAGAGGTCACACATGTTCATTGTGGGAGAGGACCACACAAGAGTATGATACAAGCAGCTGAGGGTCACCAGGGCCATCTTGGAGCTTGGCCACCACACCTAACAGCTCCCTTTTATGGTCATGGTAGTTAGGTCTAAAGGCCAGAAAGTTGGTTGTGGAGTCACATGGTCCAGTGTTCCAATTTTGATTGCATGCCTACTTATTCTTTCTAATTCTCAATTTCTTTTTCTGTTGTAGGAAAATGATAGATTTGCTTCATAAGTTTGCTGCAAAAAATAAATGAGTCAATGTACACAATAAATCCTTGTTCCCTGTATGCTACCTACAGATTCACCATATGTCCAATGTCATCCAAGAAGAGGATGACCCTGCTGTGTTAGTTGGCTTTCCATCACTGTATACAATACTTGAGAAACTTAAAAGAGAAGAGGGTTATCTTGGCTCAGAGTTTCTGAGGCTTCAGTCCATGGTTAGCTGGTTCCATTACTACAGGCCTATGGTAGACGCAGAGCACCATGGTGGCAGGAGCACGTGGCAGAGGAAAGATGTTCACCTCTTGGTGCTCAGGAAGAAGAGGGAGAGGGAGGGGAACAAAATATAGTCACACCCTCATGATTCACTCCCTTCAAGTAGGTACCCCAACTAACTTTCCATCACCTTCCAAAAATGCCAGTACCTTTTGATCTCATGAGTGGATTAATCTGCTGATGTGGAACCCCCATGATCTGATCATTTCCCAAAATTCCATCATCTGGTAATTGAGCCCCAGCAAGTGGCCTTTGGGGGACATGTCAGATCCAACCAATCACCTGCTAAATCACACTGAGTAGAAGAAACCTGCATTGAAAGGTAGTCTAGCACAGTGGGAACTGCATTCAAAGTGCTTAAGAGTGGGATTCTAAAGTTGAGTTAACTTTGCCTCTGCCAGTCAATAGCCTGTGACTTTAGAAGTTCTGCAATCTCTTGGTGCCTCAGTCTTGGATTATTGTGAGGCTTATATGATTAACATGTGAAAATTTAGTTGAGTTGTTCAAATATTGTCTTCTTTATCACATAACTATGAGGAAGTAGATGAAAGGATAGTTCCACCTAACACCATATTACCTTAGCACTCTCTGCTAGAATCAGAGGCTGGCAGAAAAAATTGAATCATGTAGCAAGCATCTCAACACTTTACTGTGCATGATGGTAGACAAAAATATTTTAAGAGATAATTCCACCTCCCCAAGTATGTTCTCTAATTTTCAAAAGTCAAAATTAGAGAACAATATTTATTATCCTAAAACAAACAAGATCATACCAGGAAGTACTGCATAGTTCATTTGACTTTCTAGAATGAACTGTGAGCTAAACAAACCTTTAAAGTTTATTGTAGCTCACAGTGTGTAGAGGTTTCAGTCCATAATCATCTGGCTCTAAGGCAGGGTGGCACGGCAGAGGGGCATCACAGAAGAGAAACAGTTCGCGGCAGGCAGAAGGCACCAAAAGCAGCAAGAAGCAAGTGACAAGCAGAATAGCAGCCCTCTTTCTGTCCCTTATAGTCTATCCAGGGTACACCCCCTTAGATCAGGTAGCACTCACACCTAGGGAGGGCCTTCCAATTATCTACACTCAGAACTACACCAAACCGATCAGTGGGCTAATTTAGTAACCACACACCCTTAATCCCAGCATCACACATTCTAGATCCAGCCATCTCCAAAAATCCCACCTATGACCACATGAGACTTTGGGGGGACATCTAGACACAAACCACAATGGTGGTTCAATGAGATTTAACAATTTTTTATGGTGCTGGAGAGCAGACCCAGGGCCTTGCACATGCTAGGCATCTGCTGTCCTACTGAGCCACATCCCCAGGTCTGAGGTTAACTTTTGAAAAGTAGACTAAAAAAGCAAAGGGCCTGCCCCAGTGCGGATGGGTTTATTCAATCTGTGGAGGCCTATTAAACAGAACAAAAGGCTGACCCTCCTCCTCAGAGGAAAGAATTCTTACTGCCTCTTGGCCTTCTAAGGAGAACATGGGCTTTTTTCCTGCCTGTGGATCTGAACTGAAACATCAGTACTTCTTGGTCTCAAGGCTGCCAGCCTTCAGATTGCAACACCATCAGCTCTCCTGATTCTGAGGCCTTTGACTCAGACTGAAACTAAGCTATCAGCTCCTGAGCTTACTAATTCATCCTTCAGAGCTCTGGTGTGCCCACTTCCACAGCCCTGTGACCCAGTTCTCTACAATCGGTTTGTTGTCTGTCTGTCTGTCTGTCTGTCTCCTTTCTGCACAGAGAGAGAGAGAGAGAGAGAAAGAGAGAACACATCCTAACTGATTTTGCTTCTCTAAAGAACACTGACCAATAAATTTGTCTTGACATTTTTCTGTCTTGAACTTCTGCCCAGAGGACATATATTTCATTTAAAGAATTTTTTAAAAACCTACAATTTTTAAGATCAGTATTTGTTCTACTTCTATTTTAAAAGCATAGAGAATAAAATCCTTACATTACTATTTCAAATCTATCATGAAGAATTCAAGGAACATAACTATGGTCAAAAAAGTCGTGAAGTTTCTTAAGGACTCTTTAGAGATGCTGTTAAAATTAAATATTCTATTCAATTAAATATGCAATTAAATATTCAAATGCAGTTTGATCAATGCAATACTGTAGAAAGAAACAATACTAGGATTCCAAGTATTAGAAATTTAAGGGTCTTGCCTTCTGTGTATCACTTTTAAAAAAATTTACAGCATAAATCTTTTTAAAATACAGTGTGTGTTTCTTTTTTTGGTTTTGGTGTCTTTTTCATTTTTTCCTGCACTGGTCATCCAGAACCACTAGGTGGCAGAAGACGCTTCTTTTGGTTATAACGAGAAACTTAAAAAAGAATTCTGTAGGAAACAGGTTTTTAGAAAACATCTTTAAAACCCTCCCATGGTAGATTTTATAACTTAACATACTGCAGTATTCCATGACCATAGCATGGGCACACTGGGCCTCTTGGCTATACTGTAGCAACAATGCGAAAAATGACAAGAACCAAACCATAACTATTTATGTAGGTATGGTAATGGACCGGCACTGGACTAAGAGGACCTGTAGGTCCTGCTGTGTGCGCCTCACAGCAGCCAGATGAGGTGGACACTGTTCATCTCCATTTAGGGGAGAAGGAAGCTGAGTCTTAAGGGGTTAAGCAATGGGCCCAGGTCCCCTGGACAGAAGCAGAGGCTGGATACAGATTGCACTACACCAGGTCTGCTGGACGTCAGGGTCCGAGTGACCAGAGGCTCACTCCCCAGACTCAGCACTGAGGGAATTATTAATTTTTGTATTTGGGAGGCTTAGTAGCTTTATGATGGAATTAGTTTTAGTTTGTAATGACTTCACATATATAGGCTCGTATTTTTGATATGCTAGTATCAGTGAGCCTAGACCTTAAAGTCTTCATAAAATAAGTAGCTTACCAGGACCTTGCAGGAGGATAGCCCAACCCCCCATCTCTTTTATCTAATTGTGTTGAACCCATTCTCTCAGAACCTCCTTCCCACTGTGCTTTTATGCCTGGAAGAGATAATTCATCAATGAAAGCCACTTTGTTTCACAGACCTCTCTCTTGCCGCCACCTCCATTTTAAATTCCCATGCAACAGTGTAATTGGCAGGGGCCATATTATAATGGTGCAGTGACTCCCGGAAAAATAAAACGATACGAAATGACAGAGCTGTCAAATCCATTTCTTGAAGTCCCGTGCGTTCATCTTCAGAAAACGACATACACAAAAGGCTCAAGCAGACAGAAGGCATCAAGGATAACAAAAAGAAGGCATTCTTATGCATTTCCAAAACAGGACTTAGTGATTTACAAGATGTGTGAGAAAAGTGAGATATTATGGAGATAATATTGGTTAATGTTAGACTTTGTAGCACTACATGGCTGTTTATAAATGTGACACAGCAGTGATCAGTGGAAATTTCATAAGATTATATGACTCGTAGAAAATCTCACGGAACTGGTCCTCTTTGCTACCTCCTACCTCAGCCTCCCAAATGCTGGGATTACAGGAGTACACCACCACACCCGGCCAGAAAATGTTTTTAAAATCTACTTTTTAAAGCTTTAAAACTGTGCTTTGAAATGGGAATTGAACAGATGGGAATGGCAGTGGGCATTTCATTGCATGTTAGTAGTTTGTTGGATATTAAATGAGATATTTATTTGTATTATTATTTTAACTAACTATTATGGTTTAAATCTAAAATGTCCCTCCAAATTCTCATGTGGTCAGATGTGGGGCTTTTGAAAGGTGATTGGATCTGGGGGTGCTGCACTCTTCAGAGGAGTTCATAGGTGAATGTGCTTGCTGGAGGGAGAGGCGGTTGGGTCTCTGTGGGTGTGACGGAAGGGTGTCTTCCTGACCCGGGCTCCTCCCTCATTCTCTTCCTTGCAGCTTCTTCCTGGGAGCTAGCAGGCTGCAGCCCAAACCCCTGAAACGGAGCCAAAATATGCTTCTCCTCATTTCAATTTTGAGTGTTTAGTATTTTATCTCAGAGGTGGGAAAGTGACTAACATACTACATCTTAGTGGGGGTTTTTTCCTTCCTATTTTTCACTGATATCTTTGGATTAATATAGGTGAAATGAAAATTGAGAATTAATTCTCCTACATTCAAGTTTTTAAAAAATTCAAATAGTGTTGTCAAGGTTAAATTTCTAGTATGGCTGTACATTTTACATGTACCTGTAAGTTGGAGTTCACACAGCTAAGTTTTTAATAAAAACAAAACTATGAGAATTTAGTATCTTAGGAAAATGAGAGAAGGATTAGCAGTTTAAGGCTACATTTTGTCACATTACTGATTGGTCTTTCATATGTGGTTTGCTGATTCCTTTTTTACTTTTAAAAAATGTTATATTTACCTATAACACTTTTGAGGGACTTCTCATCTAAAGAAATATCAAAAGAGATTTATTTTCTAATTAAACCATTTAAAATGCTACATATTTAGAATATAAATATCCTGTACGATACAATTTTAGCCTACTTATTCCTCTGTTGGATTATGGTCTCTTCTACGCATTCATGGTATAGAAAGAGATTACCACTTGCACTATATTTTCCATGATATGTATATGTATTATAAAGTGATAAAATCATTAAAAGTCAGGCACTTTATATATTTCTACCATTCTCCTCTTCTTTGAACCTCTAAAATATCTTTTGTTTCCCTAGGAAAAATAACTGGTTTTTACTTATCTGATAAGTATGAAGGTCATCACTATTAAAAATAGTAGCATTTATTTATTTGTCTGTTTATTATTTGAGATGGCCTCTTGCTATGTAGTTCAGGCTGGTTTTGAACTCACCATGTAGTCCAGGCAAGCCTCAAATTCATGGTGATCCTCCTGTCTCAGCCTTAGGAGTGCTGAAATTACAGGTATGCACCCCTACACCCCGCTGGTAATTTAGTTTTAACAAAAAGAGGACAGTCTTGGCAAAGGCATAAAGATAAAATTTTATGTTGTATAAAATGTCCCTTTCCACATAGGGTAAATAAGGTCAATTACTGTGACAATGCAATCTCAAAATGTCCAGGGCTTAATGTAACAAAACTTTATGTTTTGGTCTCTTGCAAAGTCTAATGAGGATGATATGAGTAGAAGGGCAACATTCAACATGGCCATTCAAGAACACTCTTCTTCTGTCATGAGCACCACTGTCTACTCAGCCTTCTCGTTTGGATCTGAGCCTTCTTTTCTGGATCCTTTTTGATAGGCTGGCATGTAGTGCTAGGAAAATGTGAACAATCACTAGGAAGTTTGTGACAGGCCTGGACATGGTCGACATGATTCTGCCATCGTTCCATTGGCCATAACTCAGTGGTGCACAAGGAAGGCTGGGAAGCGTTTTGCCTGTGGCCAGGAGGTAAAGGGAATGGTTTTACTGAGCACATAGCAGTCGTTGCCAAGCCCACGGTAGAAACACTATGAAAGACGTTACTTTCAGCAACTCTGTTAATGTCTTGCTTGTGCAAAAGTGATTTAAATTTGATTTTGCAGAATTTGTAAGCCAAATCCCTCCCTGCCACCACACCTAATCTTTGAACCTTCAGAGTAAACTACACAATAGCCCCTCCCCATCCATAGCAGACCAGTTTGAAGGCTCCTAAAATATCTAAAACCCTACATACCATATTTTTTCCTATACATACACACACACAGATTTAATTCCTTTTCCAGATTAACTAGCCCCCATCATACGTTGTAGCTGTAATTTTTGCAATTTGAGCAAAACTAGGACTAATTGCCTTTTCCTTCACAATTTTACCAATAGAATATTATTTTTACTGTGAATCTTAGCAACCTCTGCATGTGATTTTTTTCTTTAAATTGAAAACTTTCAATTTTTCATTTGAAGAAAGAACTTTATGGCTTCTTTTAGGCATATCAAAATTCCCAGCATCAGTACTTCTGTGCTTTGGGACTATTAATAGATGTGACCATCAATAGAGCTATTAAGTGACTAATGGGTAGGTAGCATATACAGTGTGGATACACAGGACAAAGGAATGATCTACACCCTGAACGTGAGATTTTTATCATGCTACTCAGAATGGCATGCAATTTAAAACATATAAATTTTTATTTCTAAAACTTTCCATTTAATATTTTTGGACCTTGGCTGATGTTGGGGACCACAAATTCCCAATGGCTAATTTTGCATATTTCCCTATGGGATAAAAGGGAGGCTTGGGATTATCGATACCACCCATCTGAGATTTCCCATTGACTCTTCTAAACCTAAAATCATCTACACCCTCTTGAGTCATCCCAGGATTATACTCCAGGACAAGATCCTTCTTAGCATATGATCATCTACACACTCTTGAGTCTGAGTCTTCTGATGAATTGCTATCCTTTACTAGCCCCACCTATCACTGTACACACATAATAAATAGTGGCTGCTCTGGGAGTGGAGGAGTCCAATCCAGAGACATTGACTTCCCAGCCATTAATGCAACATCACCATATTCTTAAGACAGACATTCTGGACTCTTGGCTGGGTTCCCAATAGGTTGTCTACAGGTAACTGAAACTGTGGAACCATAAGAAAAGGTTATTACTTTAGTTAGATCTTGCACTGAGTGGTCTTTTTTTAAATTTTATTTTAAAGATAGTAAAATCCAAAAAAAAAAAAAAAAAAACCAGAACAAAGTCAATCAAAACAAAGCAGTAGAACTGGTAGAGAACTTCAAAGAAAGATACTATGCAAACAATAGCTACTATAGTATATCTTGTTATTTTCAGAATAGTTGACCATTCCAAATCAAACCAAAAAAACCACAATAAAACCAATAAATCAAACCAAAAAAGCCACAATAAAACCAATAAAAGTAGAGTATAAAATAAGGCCAAAAAAATTAATCAGAATAAAGCAAAACAATGAGAACAATATTGGGCCTTGAAGACAAGACAGAAGAGAATCCCCTATTTTTGCTACATTGCCTACTGTCATCTTCCAAAGAGATGCTCAGGCTGCCATCCCCAGGCCTGCAAAATAAACAAAACAATACTAGCATTTAGTTGCTATCAATTTAGCCAGACCTCCGAAGGAGCAGGTTGCTTTACTGGGGAGGGAGGGGCAGAACTTGATTCTTAGCCTGCATGCTGGTAGGTGTATGGGGGGGGCATGAGGCAGGGCACATGTTTCTCTTCCTGGGGTTCACACCGGTCGCACAGGACCCCAGAAGGCAGCCTTAGTTGTCTTCTGGTTGGAGGCACTCAGGCCTGGTGGGGCGGGCTCCCAAGAGGCCCATTTCTTTCTCTTCCTGGGGTCCACACAGGTCGCACAGGCCCCTGGAATGCAGACTTAGTTGTCTTCTCTGCACTGAGTGGTCTTAAGCCTCTAGAACGCTTTAGAACAGACAGGAGTTACATCTGGGCACCAACAAGGGAAAACACATGGAGTAGTCAAAGCAAGCATTCAGATTTTCCTGTTGAGGCCATCAAACAAATGCCCTAATAAGAGCTCTGCCTCTGTCCTATCGGGCTGTCTTCTGAAGTCCATTTCCCAATGCTTTTCACATGACCTAGACTCCACCTCTGGCAGTCAGTGACTTCATGATCAACATAATCAACATTCATTAGTAGAACTGGCTCCAAAAAAACCAGAGCAAGAAAATTAATGAAGTTATATAAGTTCATTAAGCAAATGTATTACTGAATAGTTTAGTGATAGTCAAAATAGATTAAAACATTATTTTTACCCTGGTGTTATGAAGAACACTTACGTCTAGCACTGAAAATGATAATTAGGTTATTTGGTTATTGAAAATTATATCCAAGTATAGTGATCAGTTTTTTAATCTTTCAAGTTGACTGAATGTAAGCTTAATTTAATTGGATGGTTTAAATTTGAGTAAAGACTTGAACTTCTCATACAGAGATCAAGAGAAACACCTGTGAACTTTTTATTGTTACCATGGAGATGACAAGAGGTTCAATCTTTATAAATTCATAATTTAAGTAAATTGGCTTCCAAGCAATCAATTTTTTAGACATTTGTTCACTTCAAATAATATTTGAAATGATTTATAATTTTTGTCCAAAGTGAACATGGATTTGTTTTTACTAGCTTGAATTTTATAAATTCTAGGATTGTAAGTTTTAAATATTAATTCACTGAAATATTCATTTGTGAATCTAGAGTTACTCATTAGTTCATCACAAAATGTCATAATAAAAAAGTAATTTAATAATATAAATTGCTTTTATCAGTTATAGATCATCAAAATGTGTAACTATAATGAAAAATTGTGTACATATCAAGCTTAATATAAATCTTCTATACTTAGTTGTCTAGAATTCTATAGGATGTATATCATTCTTTTCTAAATTTCATTTTGTTGTGTTTGGTTTGTTTTGTTTTGGTCAAGACAGGGTCTCACTATGTAGTTCAGGCCAGCCCCGAATTTACTATGTAGACCAGACTGACCTTGAAATTGAAACAATCATCTTGCTTAGGGCTCCTAAGTGCTGGGATTACAGGCACATGCCACCATGCCTGGTTTCTGTTCTAAATTTTAAAATAAATTTTTATACACATCAAATGCAATTCATTAAAAGTCTTGATAGAAGGTACTTTGCTGCTTGACCATGTAGCTTCAGTACTGATTATGATCAGCAATATTTACTGAATTCTCATAGTGGACTGTTTGTTTGAACGGTAACATTTTTTGCAAAACAATATCTTTTCATTAGAATTATGACCTACTCAGAAGTCTCTGTGGAGACTCTGGAAAGAAAATGGATTTAGCCCAATGACTGTTAGGTTTCTATCAATTCTTTTATCTTAGCCAGAAATGAACTCATGCTGTTATTTAAGAAGAAAAGTAAATTCACATTGTTTTTCTCCCTAAAATATATTCAGCAGAATTCCACATACTGAGCTTGAGTTGAGATGAAGCCCCCACAGGGGCTCAGAGGAGAGGCCCTTTTCACTCTTGTCTCCTTGTCAGCTTCCTACCCAACCAGGCTGAGGAATCACCCAGCCCTTCCTAGAACAACTCTCCCTATTTATAGATTTATCAAGATGGTTTTTGCTGCAACAAGTAATGACCCTGTAAGTAGAGATGAATTAGGGTATGAGGACTGTTTTAAATTTTCATGTTCCCATCAGAGACGCAGACAAGCTATGGAGTTTGTGTTTGTTATCCGAGCTCAGCTATTCATAAACCATGGAATCATACACAAACGTCTGAACTCTGTTCTTCTGTCTCTGCTTAGTGTAAAATGCAGTTATGTAATAATAATAATATTTATTTCATAGGCAGAGACGCCAGGGCTTGCTATCTTTTGCGAAAGCTAACTGCTAAATTTTCAGGAATTCTGTAAGCCATTGTTAAACATAGCCCCTATTAAAATTAAATTAGCAGCCAGGCATGGTGGTGTATGCCTACAATCCCAGTACTCAGGAGGCTGAAGCAGGAGGATCATTATGAGTTCAAGACCAGCCTGAACTTCATAGTAAAACTTTGTCTCAAAAAACAAACAGAAAAAATAAATAAAATAAGGATGCAATTTAATAAATAAGTTATATTAAGTCAAAAGTAATGAATACTTGAAATTCATCACTTCCTCAGTATTGGACTACACTTTACCAGTACTTACACTTCCACGTTCAGTGGTATCTCAGGTTGGTGGTTGAAACTGGCCATGGTGGAAATCAGCAAACATTATGATCGAAGCTTTTTCTTTAAGCTGTTGTTAAACTTCTTTACAGTAGGCTGCCCATAGTGTTTTTAGAACTTGTCATCCTTAAAAAAATGTTAAACACACACATGTTACATGATGTGTAACATATATTCATATATTATGGTGTAACTATGTTGTGTGTGTGTTTGTGTGTATATAAACAAAATAGCCTGACTGGCAAGGAAAGCCCTCAAAATCTATTAGTTAGAATTACTTCTGAATCATTCATTCATTTTTCCTGCCTGCATGCTTTCCTCCCTTTCTCTTTCAGCTTTGCTTCTTTTCTTCATTTCTCTTTGCCTTCTCTCACGCCCAAACCTAGTATGTATGGGGAGACAGAACAGTCACAGAAAGTCACTCCAGTCTCCCTTTCATTCCTCCTATCCGCTGCTGGCTTGATTTGAAGCCCACCCCTGTCCGATCGGAGATTAGATATAGTGTATCTTAGCACTGGACTTAGCACTGGATCCCCAGCACCAAGCAATGAGCCTGGTACAGTCACCTTCAAAGAATCCTGCCCTGCAGATTCATCCAAGGGCAGGCAAAGAGCTTGCTGTAGGAGTTGCATGGGATACCTGCAGATTTTCTCTTTCCTCCTTCTTGTACACCCCTGTTGATTCCAGACAGTCAAAGGTACAACACCTGCCTGGCAAGCAGAAGGTCCTGAATTCGATTCTTGGAAACAACAACAACAACAACAACAAAAATACATCTAGAAGCTGGTGCTTCCAACACTGTTGTCCTCCTGACCACCCCCAGGATTAACTAAAAAGCTTTTAGAAAATGCTCCAGAGAGTACATTAGATTAAATAATCTCAAGCCAGTGTAAACAGCTGCAGTCCACTCTGTGAAGAAGTATGCCACTAGAATGACTCCAATTGCAGAAGCTCTTTGTCTTTCTCCCCCTTCTTTCACTGTCTGTACCTAGTCCAGAATTTTTCTGCTTAGCAATTGTCGAACTGCCTCTGGTTTTAAGAATCAGATGTTCTTGTTTGTCAATCTAAGGAGTTGCTCTGGTTCATTTCACAACTAGAAATCCCTCTGTCCCATGGCCTAATTCAGTTTTCATTAATTTGCCTTTTAATGAAGAACTTTAGATTTAGTTTTACCATGTTTTGGCTGTGTTCTATTTTAAATTATAGGTTACCATTTTGCCCTAATTCAAACTATCAGTGATACGCAGATTTTGAGTTGCAGTGGAATATGTAACGACACTGATTTGCTACAGTACAAATACCTACAATCATATACTTTTAGTAAACAAAGTCATTTATGGAGTCTAAAACTTATTTTTGTTTTGAGAAACTCTCATTTAATGTGATGTTAGATACTATTTTTTCATGATCAGATACAACTTATCTTGAAGAGAAAGTGAATACTGTAGTTCAGATCAGGGAGACAGGCCGAGGTTTTAATAAAGAAAAGCTTTGCCTCATTCAGAACACTTAAACTCTAGGCTACTTTAGGTAAAAGAGAGGAGTTAGATGCCAAACTCTGTATGGGGGCACAGGTTTATCTACATCACTGGATCTATGTGGCCCTCACACTTAGGTAGTGACTGCTATTTTTGGCAGACGGATCTTCAGTAGCAGCCTTGGATATCATCAATGTTATTGTAATCGCCAGGCAGTCCAAGGAAGTGTTTTAAAAAGGCAGTTGAGTATTTTCATGTACACACTATTAAGGCATCAGAATTGTCAGTGTTTTCAGTATATAGTTTTCCTGATTTATTTATTTTTCATTTTGTACAACTACAATATTAGGTATTAAGTGATATAATTCTTTTGCTACTAGAATCAATTTATCCCACTCAGCAAACTCTCAAGACTTGTGAAAAGGAAATATACAATGTGGGAACACACAGAAAAATTTATTGAAAACCAGTAAAGAATATTTTTAGACGTCATAAAAATGCAATCATAGTTAACTAATAGTCTCTCTCTGTCTCTGTCTCTCTGTTTCTCTCTCTGTCTCTGTCTCTGTCTCTTTCTCTCTCCATTTTCTTTTCTTTTCTTTTTGTTTGTTTGATTTTTTTAGGGTTTTTTTTTTCGGGCTGTTCCCATGCTTTCGGCACAAAGCTGCCCACGTGAAGAACAGCCCCATTTCCTTAGCTGCGGTCACTGTCAGATCACCATTGGATTGCACTGGCCAACAGGGAACTGGTCAGGTGCAGTGGTGGGTGGCTAGTTTGTTTGGTTTTTTGAAAGAGTGTCTCACTTCAGGCTGGCCTGAACTCACAGTGATCCTCCTGCCTCAGTCTCCTGAGTGCTGGGATCATGGGCATGTGCCACCATGCCAGCTTTAATTGATATTTTTTAAATTTTGAAAAACTGAACAGTAATCAGAACCAAACTATGTATGAAAAGCAATTACCAATGGTTTGTTTTACGAAAGAAGAATATAGCCATAAACACTAATTGTGGAGTTAAGTAACTGCCAGATTCTTCCTTTGCCAACACTAACAGCATTCACATTTGAGCTAGTCAGCAAAGCATATGCATGTTTAACATCTCTTGAAATAGCATTCTAGTGAGAACAGGTACTACAGAATTCTACCCACTGTCGTGACTGAGCACAAATTAACCAGTTTAAATAGCAAAGAAATATAGGGAATACCCCCAAACTAAGAAAAGAATATTAATACAATGAACTTTAAAAGATTCAGAAATAAAAGTAGGAAGCATTTTAAACATGAATGAGGCAGTGCTTAAACAATTATTGACCTAACCATGACCTTTAAAATAAAAATACACTACAATATTTTTAAAAATTTCGTTTACAGAAAGAATCTATATGTACAGGTTGCAGAGAGAAGGATTCTAAAATTTAAAGAGGAAGTCCAAGGGATTTCCAAGTATATGACTTTCACCTCAATCCCAGTTCATCTCCCCTAGTGCTCTTTATGGTCAAAAATAGGTCAGGGACCTGTAACTTGCTCTTTTATTTATGCCACTGTGGATAACATATCAGAGTATACAAACGTAGCGGAGATAATAAAATGAAATTCCAAGATGAGACCTTTATTTTAATGTCATGGTCTCAGAAGGGTTTTGTTTTGCTTTTTTTAAACCAATTAAATATTTTTATCTTAAGATTTTGCTGCCTAAATCATCTTAAATGGGCTATGGATTGACATTAACTGTTTCTCTGGGACAATTTGGCTGTTTTTTAGGTTAAAGGTGATTCAGCACCTGGCTCATGAGTGGCCATCTGTAGGGTAATTTAATTGTCCAACAGAGTGCTATTGTCCCAGCTGCAAAGTGCATGGTTCAGTGAGCAGAGGGCAGTAGTCTCTCTCTCTCTCTCTCTCTCTCTCTCTCTCTCTCTCTCTCTCTCTCTCTCTCTCTCCTTCCCCCATTTATCTATTTCCATTTATTTACTACTTGGCATCAAAAACATTCCCCTGTATCCATGCCTCCCTGACCTCCAAGGAAGACTTGTCTTTCTGTGTACTAAGATAATATAATGACTTCCACATATATGTGAAAGAAAGTTTCTTGGGTTTAGGGAAAAGGCCAGGTTGAGTCTTCTGAAGAGCAGGTGTTGCTATGCATTTGAACAGTGGGCCATCTGCTAGGTCACGGGAACCTGCCATGCACAGCTGGCTGCCTGCTACCTCGGGGTGTCCCCGATTAATATACCACACAAAATCTATTAACGCCATGGTTGTAGGACATGATACCCAGCATGGTACGGAGCTGAAATTAGAACTGCAAACTGTTGTTCTGTTTGTTATGGCATAATGTGACACTAAAAGTGTGTCAGTCATATCTGGGAATTTCTGGTTCTTGTTACTACTTAGTAACACTATAAAATCTGTTATTTTCTTTTTTATACTGTGAAGATCCAAAGACAATCTTTCAAAATGTAGGACCTCTTCCTCTACAAAATACAACACAATCAACCAATATTCTATGTAAAAGCTTATCTCCTATGGATCAGATTATCACTGACTCTTGCATCCTAACCCAGATTATTCCATCAGAATTTTGTATGGTATTACCAAAATTCAGTACTCTATTTCACAAATGTAGTATGTATCCAAAATAAATTACTTTGTCTTGATTTCCTATGAATGTCATTTTTGTATGCTAGAAGTTCTTGTTCATCTCTTTGAGGGGAGTAGGTGTAGAGCCATTAACAGCCATTATTAATTCTTTTGAAGGATGTTATGTGCTAGCTGAGAAATCTGTCTACTACTCTTACATCTTCCAGGCAGGCTGCTAAATTACTAGTAGTGCTCTCCATCATGAAATACAGCTCACAGAAACTAAAGGACACAATGACTGGGGAAAATGTTATAATTGGATTACAACTTTTTTCCCCCAAAGTGAACAGAGGAAATAGCTTGAAAATATAAGATGTGATCAAAAAACTATGGTGGATATTTAAAGTACAATTTTTTAAAATGTGTTACTGTAGAAAACATTGTTATTAAACCCTCTCAAAATATCCCCCCACCCCCCGCTGTGAACACACTGTTGTCACCACTTTCTGAAGCAGTTCTGGAAATGTTTTGTAAGCACCTTTCTGTGGTTGCCTCAATATCTTGAATTTATTCAAAACATTTTTGGAAATTTCTGTCCAATAAAAACAGCATGGTGTGTCCCCATTCACCAGATCCGGCATAGTGTGACTTCAGCCTCATCCCCATGAAAATCAAAATAACCACGAAAAATAAACATTTTGATTCAGTTCAGGATATTCAGGCTACGACAGCACAACTAAAGACACTCATGAAAGAGGACTTCCAGAACTGCTTCAGAAAGTGGCAAGAATAATGGGATAAGTATGTTCAAAGAGAGAAGGGGTATTTTTCAGGGGGATTAATAGTAGATGTGTCTTGTACTATAATAATTAAAAAAAAAACTTTAAAGTCACCATAGTTTTGATCACCCCTTGTACAAACTGAGCTGAAGGAACAACTGGATTCGTAATAAATCGACAGATGTTGGTAACTTCAGCGAAGTTAGACAATCTCTTCTCTATGGAGGAAGTCTGAAAACAGAGCAGGGGCCTGTTTTCCTTTGTCAAACTCTTCAAGTTCTCCTAGGAATTAGTCATGAGTTGTTCAGCTATGGGGCCCCATAGACTCTGAGAACTGTGTCACGAGACAACTTCACTGCTGATTATATTTACACAGACCTACATGGTCTAGGTCAGTCACTTACTGTGGCCTCTTGCTGCAGTCCAGAGACAAGGTAAACACGAAATGTATAAAGGCTGCAGCTGACATAGCACGGCACACCATTTTACAGAAAACTTTTTTTTATTAAGTAGAAGGAGTACACACTAAAATAATGATGTCTAACATAGTACATAGAAACCAGTAACATAGTACTATGTGTATTATGTACTATACATAATTGTGTGTGTGATATTTTATATGACTGGCAACACTGAAGGTTTATTTACAGAACAAACCAAAACCTGTGAAGAATGCACTGTGATACAATGTAAACTAGGTATGACATTGTGAGACCATAGAAAATTTTTTTGTAACTCTATTATAGTCTTGGGGACAATGGTGATGTATGCATTTCATCCTTGGCCAGATGTAATTGTGTGGTGCCTCACTGTCTACAGACAAGCTGTAATAATGTGGTCATAGTCCTAGAGAGCCAAAGCATCCATGATAACACAGCTGGTTGGTTGTTTGTGTGTTCTATCTCAAAATTCAAGTCATGGACTTGGGCTAACCTTCTCCCTCTCACAAAGGATGCAGAGATGGAACCAGACTCCTGGGGTTCTGGCCAGTTGGGAAGAGTGTTTTGCAAATACTGTGTATCCAAGCACATCTTGAATTTTCATCCTGTCTACTTGAGACTCAAGACAGGATGGGTCCAGGGCTTTAGACAGCAGAAGCTGGAAAGGAGGAAGAGAGAGGAGGAAGCAAGGAACACATTCTCAGCCCTGCCAGTGCATCGCTGGGAAAAGCAGCCCACCACACTGTGTGAAAGGGAGTCCTGCTCAGAGGGAGGCCCTATCTACAGACATCCCATGGGAGGACAGGGCACAGAACTCCCAACCCCCAAGCAGAGACCTGCTCTGCTTCATAAAATGCAACTACCTGCCCACAAATCAGCTGGGCTTCCTCTTTAGGATTTGGCCTATAATTATAACCATTATTCAAGAGAACTATCATCTGTAAGTAGTAAAATAACATTTTAAGGATTTGTCAGCTGCTCCATTCCTTGGTAACATGATTCAATGGAGATTTCTCTTGAAGTACGGGATTATTAAAATTAGATAAATTCAAAATATTTCTAAAAATGAAAAATAAATAATTTTAAGATGTCATCTGCTGTCTGTCAAGGGGAACAGGAATCTGAGCTGTTGTTTAAAGGAGGTAATCTTTTACAAAAGCATGGAGAGATATGAAAATGGAAATTTAGCTGGGGATATAACTTAGTGGCACAGCCTGCCGGGCAAGCACAAGGTCCTACGTTTGATTCCCATACCAAAAAAAAAAAAAAGAAAAAGAAAGAAAGAAAAGAAAAAAGAAAGAAAGAAAGAAAGAGAAATTCAAGCAGTGGTTCACAGTCAATTTTATGTCATTTGAATTGAGAACAAATTGTGTCTCCCCATCTATGCTTAGAAAATAACATCCTGCCTGAATGAGAGAATAGCTAAAAGTGATTCATGAGGTACTTTTGAAAAGAACCTGCCTTCTGGAAAACAAATGAGGAGCAATCAGTGAAACAGCTGTAAACAATGAATATTAAAATTCAGGGAAGAAAATCCAGACCAATATAAATTGAAACATGAGCACAACATGAACAAGTGAGATAACTTCAGATCAATACTTACCTCAGGCTTTTTGTACTAAAGTGACCATAACTAAGTATTCCTTTTATTTTTCCAACATAGATGTATAGCTACCAGTGACTTGAGCTTAAAGCTACTTTGTCTTTCTTTGTGTTTAGCACACCTAATAAACAATGAAAATCTCAAAGAAAAATCACCCGTCAAAGGGAACTCTCCTAGATACCTAAAACCTTCAGGTTTAGAAAGTCTGAGGTATCTGAACTGATCCTTAAGAATATGATAATTTTAATACAGCAGCTGTGCTGTAGGATCAAGGAGGTACCATTTGTCAGAAGTAAATTTTGAGATGTACAAGTTATTCCTGCACCTGGCATTGCATTAGATCTTTAATGTAGGAAACACTGAACCCATTGCCATTTTCGTGAGTAGAGCTGTGGTGTGTGTGTGTGTGTGTGTGTGTGTGTGTGTGTGTGTGTGTGTTTTCCTGGCACAGAGCTCCTAAAATTCTTAATTTTCTGATCAATAGGGGTAGTGGGAGCATCTTTTGATCTAATATTTAGTTCTGGCCTGTGGTTCCTGATGCAGAGATCTTAATTTCTTAGAATTTCCTAGGTGGTAGGAGCATTATTTCTTCTAATGAAATGACTCTGGTGGGTTCCTGAATAAGGGTTGGTCACCAGAAGGACCAAGCTGTGATGAGAAATTTCCTTCTGTCTTTCAGAGAGGGGAGATGGCCTCTGTTACACAGTCACCAAATAATCCTTGATCTTTAGGATTTGTAGAGCTCTTGGTTTCTGAGCATGTGGAGGTCCCGGGAGGGTGAGGCACCCAGATGGGGCTTGCAGGTTTCATTTCTTTTCCTTCATACTTTGCCTTATACAATGGTTCCATCTGGCCATTCATCTGTGTCCTCTGTAATGTCCTTTGTAATAAACTAGCAGATGCAAGTAAACTGTTTCCCTGAGTTCTGGGAGCCACTCTAGCCAACTAATTGAACCTAAGAAAGGGATCTTGGGAACTTCTAATTTATAGCTGATTGGTCAGAAGTTCTGGGGGCCTGGACTTATGACTGTCACCTGAGCAGGGACAGTCACGTGGAATCATCTGGATCTGGGGGATTTGATCTAATTCCAGGTAGACAGTGTCAGAACTGAAGTACAAGAGACCCAGTTGGTGTCTGCTGGAGAACGGCTCACACAGTGTGAGGGAAACCCACACAACTGGGGTTTAAGAGTGTGTTGAATGGTGAGTATGACAGTACAAAAAACAACGTAGTTTTTACGTCTATGAAGCAAGGGTCCTGATGGCATGTTCCCTGGGTAGAGTGTTGATGTCAACCTTCAGTACAGTACTACGCTCATCTTTTCTTACCATAGCCTCCTTCCCTGCCACCAGTAGCCCATGTGACCCCTGGTACAGCATATGTTTTTCTTTTGATTTTAGTTTTAATTTTATAGAAAAAAGATAAAACAAAACTTCATAACAAAATAGTAGAAGAATAACAATAGTTAATACATTAAATGTTGCAGGGTGTTTTTTGGTACTGGGAATTGAACTCACAGTCTCACGCTTGCCAGGCAGGTGCTGTGCTGCTGAGCTATATCCCTGGCCTCATATTGTTATCTTTAAAGTAGTTGCTCAGGGTACAAAATATGGGCATAAAGATTTCTCCAATTGATATTAGCACAAACCTTTCTTTCTAATAAACTGAGACACTAACAGTATAACTGACTTGCAGTTCATCCCTTTTCCCTTCTGTCCTTTCCCCTTTCACCCATCCTAGTTCCTTTTCCCTTCCGAACAATTTCTTCCCTTTTCACAATTTCTATTGCGCATTTTAGACCTTGTTTACACTTTCAGTTTCTCACACCAAGGAGACAATATGATATTTACATATGTGAGTCTGATTTATTTCATTTATGAGCATGGTCTCAAATTGCATCCATTTACCTATGAAAACCTCCAGTTTATCCTTATTTATGGCTGAGTAGTAGTCCATTGTATAAAAATATGACATCTTTTTATCCATTCCTCAATTGATGGGCATTTGGATTGTTTCCAAGATTTAGCTATTATAAATTTTGCTGCTATATACATGGGTGCACATATATCACTGTGGTATGATATTTTTAATTCTCCTGGGTAGATAACCAGAAGGGGAACAGCTAAGTCAAATGGGACCTCTAATCCTAGTTTTTTTGAAGTATCTCCATATTGATTTCCAAGGTAGTTGCAGAAGTATACACACCCACCAGTAGTGCAGAAGGGTTTCATTTCCTCACAGTCCCTACAGCATTTGTTATTGGTTAATTTCTTGTTGATAGCCATTCTTTCTGGGGTGCGATGGAATATCAATGCTATTTAAATTTGTAACTCAAGAATAACCAATTATGTTGAATATTTTTTCATGTATTTATTTGCCATTTGTATTTCTTCATCTGAGAAGTACTTATTAATCTCAGATGCCCATTTTTGGATTGAGTCTTTGAATTTGGAGGTCTGATATTTTCAGTTCTCTCTGTGTTCCAGATAGAAGTCTTTTGTCTGAAGCACAATTAGTTAAAAATTTTTTCCACTCTGTGGGTTGTCTTTTGACTCTGTTGGTGATTTCTTTTGATGTACAAAAGCTTTTTAATAAGATGAGATCCTGGGCCAGGGATTTAGCTCAGCCGCTCAAGGGCTTGCCTGGTAAGCGCGAGGTCATGAGTTCAATCCCCAGTACCCAAAAAAAAAAAAAAAAAAAAAAAAAAAAAGGTCCCAGTTGTTGATTCTTTGAAGTATTTCCCATGAAGTCTGGGTTTTGTTCACAAACTGTCTACCTACACCTATGTTTTCAAGATTACAACTTACTTTGTCTTCCAGTACACTTAGTGTTTCTGTTTGAATATTTACATCTTTGATCTATTTTGTTTAGTCATGGTAATAGATGTGAGTCTAGTTTTAGTCTTTGGCATGAAGAGAGCCAGTTTTTCCAGCACCACTTGTTAAAGAGGCTTTCTTCCAGTGAACTTGTTTGACCCTTTTGTCAAAGATAAGGCGGCTGAGTGTGTTTGTAGTTGTGTCCACATCTTCTAATCTGTTCCACTGGCCCTCAGGACTGGTTTTGTTTTGTTTTGTTTTTGCCAATAACATGCTGATTTTATCACAGTAGCTTTGTAATATAATTTCAAGTCAGAGATTGTGATGTTTCCTGTCTCGCCTTTGTCACCCAGAGTTGCCTTTGCTATTTTAGGTCTCTTCTGGTTCCAAATGAACTTTAGAAATGTTTTCTCTAGTTCTGTGAGGTAAGCTAATGGTATTTAGATCAGGATTGAATTAAATCTGTATAACAATTTCAAGAGTATGGCTATTTACACAATGTGGGCTTTTCCTATCCTTGAGCAAGGGACATCTTTCCATTTTCTGATATTCTTAGATCTTTTTCAGAGTACTGTAGTTTTCAATATATAGATCTTTTACTTCTTTTGTTAGATAAATTCCCAAGTATTTCATTTTTTGGATGCTATTGTGAAAGGTGTGGTTTCCCTAATTTCTCTCTCAGTAAGTTTATTGTTTGTGTTCAGGAATACTTGCCCCAGGAATAAGTTAGGAGGATTGCTTCCCTTTAAATTTCATTAAAAGTCTGAAGAGTAGTGGCATCAAATCTTCCCTAAATTTCTTGTAGAATTCAGTAGTGAATCCATTAGAACCTGGACCTTCTTTTGTTGATAAGTTTTTAATTACATTTTCAATTTCATGAACCATTATTGAATTATTCAGAATTTTTAAATCTTTGTTGTTTGTTGTTTGTGTTCAGGAATCTTACTGATTTTTGAGTGTTGGGTTTGTATCCAACTATGCTACTGAATTTGGTTATTAAATCTAGAAATCCTTTGGTACAGTTTTTGGGGTCTTCTATGTAGTATATCATGTCATCTGCAAATAATGATAACTTCCTCCTCTCCTATCCTTATTCCTTTTGTTTCTCTTTCTTGTCCAATTGTGCTGGCTAGTGTTTCCAGAACTATATTAAATGGGAGTGGTGATAGTGGACATCCTTGTCTTATTCCTGATTTTTTTTTTTTTTTTTTTTTTTGCGGCACCGGGGATTGAACTCATAGCCTCACGCCTGCCAGGGCAGGCGCTTAAGCCACTGAGCCAAACTCCCGGCCCTGGTTTTTTGAGGCAGGGTCGCACTATGTAGCTCAGGCCAGCCTTGTGCTCGCGTTGTAGCCCAAGCCGGCCTCAAACACACAATGCTCCACCTACCTCAGCCTCCCGAGTGCTGGGATTAAAGGCGTGCGCCACCACACCTGGCTTATTCCTGATTTTAAAGTGAAAGTTTTCAGTTCCTATCCATTTAGTATGATGTTGGCTGTTGGTTTATCATAGATGGCTTTTATCAGATTGAGGTAAAGACCATCTATTCTGATTTTCTGTAGGGTTTTTATCATGAATGAGTATTGGACTTTGTCAAAAAATTTTTTTGCTTTCTTTTAAAAATTATCATGTGACTTTACCTGGCTGTGTTGATATGGTGCATTATGGTTATTGATTTGCATATGTTGAACCAGCCCTGCATTCCTAGAATGAATCCCACTTGGTCATGGTGTATAATCTTGATGATTTGCGGCATTCTGTTTCCTAGTATCTTATTGAGGATTTTTGCACGTATCATCATTAGAGAGACTGACCTGTAGTTCTCCTTTTTGGTTGTGTCTTTCTCTGGTTTTGGTATCAGGGTAATACTTGCCCCAGGAATAAGTTAGGAGGATTGCTTCCCTTAAAATTTCATCAAGAGTCTGAAGAGTATTGGCATCAAATCTCCCCTAAATTTCTTGTAGAATTCAATAGTGAATCCATTAGAACCTGGACTTTTCTTTGTTGATGTTTTTAATTATATTTTCAGTTTCATGAACATTATTGAATTATTCAGAATTTTTAAATCTTCTTGGTTCAACTTTGATAATTCATATGCTTCTAGGAATTAATTTCTTCTGTGTTTTCCATCCTATGCAAGTAAAGACTTTTGAAGTAGGTATTGATGATCTTCTGAATTTCTACAGGATCTGCAGTGGTTTCACCCTTTTCATTTCTCATTGCATGAATTTGAGTTTTTTCTTTCCTTGTTTTGATAAGGTTGGCTAGGGGTTTATCAATGTTATTTATTCTTTCAAAGAACCAACTCTGCTTCATTAATTCTTTGTATTCTTTTCTTAGTCTCAATTGCATTAATTTCTGCTCTGACCTTTATAATTTCCTCTCTTTTGTGGGCTTTGGGCTTGACTTGTTCTTCTTTTTCTAGAAGCTTGAGGTGTAGCATTAGATTGTTTATTTGTGTGCATTCTATTTTCTTGATGTGAGAGTTCACTACTATAAATTTCCCTCTTAGGACTGCTTTCATTGCATCTCACAAGTTCTGGTGTATTGTATTTGCATTTTCATTTGATTGAAGATAGTGTTTAATTTTTTCTTTAATTTCATCTGTGATCCACTGATTTTTCAGGAGAGTATTATTCAATTTCCATGAGTTTATGGAATCTTTGCAGTCTCTTTTGCCATTAATTTCCAATTTCATTGCACTATGGTCAGATAGTATACATGGGATAATTTCAATTCTTTTGCATTTACTTAAGCATGTTCTATGGGCTAGTGTATGGTCTATTTTAGAGAAATTTCTATGTGAAGCTGAGAAGAATGTGCATTCTGATGGTGCTGGATGGAACACTGTAAACATACTAGGTCCATTTGTTCACAGGTTTGGTTCAGTTCTGATATTTCTTTGCTGATTTTTTTGTCTGGTTGCTCTATTTGTGACAGTGGGGTATTAAGGTCCCCCATTACATGCGTTATTGCTCATTTGATTTTTCATGTCTATTAATATTTGTCTTATAGAGTTGAATGCTTTTATGTTTGGTGCATATATATTTAGGATTGTTATCTCCTCCTCTCAAATTTTCCCCTGACAAGCAGGTAGTGATCTTCTTTATCTCTTTTGATCATTCTTGTTTTGAAGTTCACATTGTCTGCAAACAGAATAGCTGCCCTTTCTTTTTTTCTGGGTTCCTATTGCATGGAGTATTGTTTTCCATCCTTTGACTTTTAGTCTATGAATTTTTTTGAGCTATGTGTGTTTCTTGAATACAGTATATTGTTGGATCTTTTTTCTTGATATATTCTGCCAGTCTGTTTCTTTTGATTGGTGAATTGAGGCTATTTAAATTATAGTTATAACTGATATGTATTGACTTATCTTTGTCATGTTATTTTCTTGCAATTGGTTCTCTGCTTTTCCCCTCTGTTTAAATGCTTGGTGGTTTCTTTCTGTTGTTGCTCTTGGAATGTGGTCATTTTTGTCTCTCTCTATAATATCTGTCAGTACCCTTTGTAGTGTTGATTTGGTGGTCATAAGGTCATAAATTCCTTCAGTTGTTCTTTGTCAAGGAAGTATCATTTTTCTCCATCAATTTTATGAGATAGTTTTGCAGGGTACATAAATCTGGATTGGAAGTCGTGGTTTTTTTTTTCAGGACTTGAAAACAAAGCTCTTCTTGACTTGAGGGTTTGTGGTGAGAGGTCTGCTGTGATTCTGATGCACTTTTCTGAATATGTTATCTGATATACTTATCTGTATATCAGATTCTTTTCCCATGCTTGGGAAATTTTCTGCTATTACTTCTGCAAATAGTTTTTATATCATTTATGTTGATTCCTGCTTTTTTCATTGACACCAGTGAGTCTTACATTATTTTTCTTTGCATCACCTTGCAGCTGTTGAATTATTTCCTGATCCTTTGTTATTATTGAGAGATCTTTCCTTTCATGATTACTAGCCATGATCCTGTCTTCAATGTCTGAAAGTCTATCTTCAGGTTTGTTCAAGTGGTTTTGCCAGCTTTTAATGGTATTTTTAATTTCCTGGATATCTGTTTGAATCTGTTTCATGCATTTTATTTCTTTCCTACACTGATCATTTATGGTTTCCATTCTTTTCTTATCATCATCTACTTTTTTAATCTATCGCTACTCTAGATTTGCTGAGAAATTCCTTTATCAATGGTGACATATCTTTTTTTTTTTTTTACCTGAGAGGCTATTTCTGATCTGATTTCCTCTACAGCCTCATGGATTTGTTTCTTTACTTTGGTTGCTATCATTTCAGAAATTTCAGTTGTGTGTCATGTATTTTCTTTCATGTCATTGTCTCCTGGACTTGTTTTGGAAAGGCCTGAGGTTTGAGGTTCCATTTTATTTCTGTGTCTTGTCATTTTCTAGTTCAAAAGTTTTTATTTTGTTTTCCATGCTGACTCTTGTGAGTTTTTATAGTACTTAGTAGCTTTATCACTAGCATCAAGGTGCCTCTAGGAAACGTCTGCTCTTCAGGGATGTCTTCTGTGGGTAGGAGGTTCTTGGTTTGTGTCTGTCCCAAGATCCTGCCCTCCCAATTAATTAAAAGTGAGATGTTGGTATCTGTTTGGCTCAGTCCTCAGTCTTTGGTGCTGGGGTGTGCTGGGGTTATTATCCTAGAACTTCCTAGTATTGTTACAGAAGTGAGAACAACTGATTAAAACAGATATCCATCCTAGCTAAACTAGTATAATTAGCAATAACAATAGCATCAAGCACAGTTTTGAAACTGACAAACTGTGGCAAATATTAATTTTGTACCTTTAGCCAGAGAAACAATCAACAGTTATATAACAGAAGCAATCATAAATTGGGAGTTGTATGCAAAATGTTTCCCCTTGGTAGAGTGGTTTTACTATGTGGTAGAGAAAATTAAGAAGTATAGGGGATAGAACAGAGATAACTGAAAAGAAATAAAGTAGAAGCCAGACTGGAGGATGAAGGATGATCACACAAACTTTGGGAAACTAGAGAAGAGGGCAGAAGGGAAAAAATGAAGCAGTAAGCAAGGGATTATTGAAGTTGACTGGAAAAATTAGAGAGACTATTCAGTCATATGAAAATATGATGAAGTCTAGAGAAGTGAATTGAGGAAAAGGGGAAAGTAAATGAATAAATACAGATAAAGAACCAAAAAAAAAAAAAGGGAAAGGGAAAGGGAAACCTGCAAAGAAAAACAAAATAAAATAAAGTAACAAAATTCCTCTGGTGTTCACCAAGAGTCCAAAACTACTGGGCAACAATGCCAAGCCTGCAGTGGAGTTTGTTCTGGATTTGAGACTGATCTTAGCCTCCATTTGTGGGGGCCTAGGGTGAGAGTCTTCAGCCAGTACTTCCTATGTGTCCCTTAGCAGCCTTCAACTCCTTACCCTGTTTCTCTGGGTGGCATCCCTCTCCCTTTTGCTGTGCTGTTTTCAGGCACAGACAGAGCTGTCCCCAGACCTATGCACCATTGGTTCCTTCTGGTCTTTGATCAGCCTTCTGTGGTCCTCTACCATTGGCAAGTCTCTGTTCTCTCAGATCATTTGTTGCAGGGTGGGGTGGAATGCTATGACATGGTCTGGTCCCCTGATCCTTCTGTTGCAGTCCAAGGCTGCTCAGTCCCAATTCTTACTCCTCTCTCATGGTGGGGTGCTAAATTCCCATTCATTGCTTTATAAGTTCTTTGGAAGTCCATCACCCACCTCTGCTGTAGTCTGTAACTTACTCTGGCAAGATGGGGTGGGTGTTGTGGGGTGCCTTTCTGCTGCTGGCCCTGGCATGGGGAAAGCCTGGGGCTGCACAGTCCTGAGATGCAAGGCTATTTAACTTCTTGCACCACTCTAATCACAGGTCACAGGGGAGGGGTTAGCTGTTCCATTTACTATGCACGCCTATAGTCTTTAATATTGTTCCTGGTGGTTTCAGTTAGTGCTCTGTGTTTTAGCTGAATTTCTCTGAGTAGCTCTGAATGAGGCTCCTCCTCTATTCAGCCATGTTGAAAGTCTCAGTACAGCATATGCCAGCATGATATTAAAAGGAGTAAAGAGTGATAATGAATGAGCTGCAGTGGGGAATGGGAACTGGGTTGCTGTGCCCCAGAGATCTGTTTCTACTCTAGACCCACTTGTGGCATGCATGGCTCCTTCTGCACCTGCAGGTGGGCTTTGTGGCTCCAAGTCCTTTAGTCTGTGTTCTGAGTACCAGGAGGTGTTCATTCCACGTGGAGATACTCATTGTTCCCAGTGCAGCCTTAGCAGATCATGTTGTCCTCATTTGTGCTTAGAACTGCTGAGCTCAAGTATTACTAAAACCAAAGAACATGCCCAACTAACAATCAGCTCATGAATAGGATTACTATGCTTCAGAGGCCAGAATTTCTGGTTTAAAGAAGTTCACTTTATTCAAAGTGGTTTAGCAAAGAAAAAAAAATGAATCTTTCTTTCTCATAGAAAGAGAAGTTTAGACTTCAAGTATGTTAAATGTATGAAATGACTTATTAATTTATCTTACATGACAAAGGAAACTCATATAGACTAAACTCAATTTTTAAGTGACACTACTTTCTGTTTGAGAATTTCATAAAGAAGTGAAATAAAATTCTGCATTCTATATTTATAAATTTATTTTAATATTAGGGTTCCTCAAACTTTCCCAATTTCTATAAATGTAATAAAAACAATATATGATAATTTATTCTCTACTCTTACGTATTAGTAATACTAGTAGTAGCAGATGATAATTCATCAAGAAAATATAGGTATGAAAATCACCCCCTAGCATGACACAACATATTTACATAAAGTGTTCGAGCCAGTATACGTAGGGAAACATTTGAACTTACCTAACGGTTTACTTTTTGTCTTAAGTTACTTTTCACTTGTTGCTGGGACAAAATACCTGATGCCCAAAATTAAGAAAGCAAAGGTTTATTTCTTACAGTTCTTGGAGCTTTCAGTCCATATTCAGCTGGCTGCAAGGCAGGGTGGTGTGGCAGAGCAGCCACTCATGGCAGCTGCAACACAACAAGGTGTAACCCAGCAAGATAGACAAGACACACCTTCTTCCTGCCCTTACACTGTATGTCAGCTCCACACCTGTGCAAGTACAGCACTCACATCGCCAATCCCAGCACCAGACAACAAACCAATCATGAATGCTGGACTCAGCCACGTCCATGATTACATGAGGCTTTAGTGAGGGTCATCCAACTGACCACAGTATAACACTTTTCAAAAACAAAATGAAAAATTGAATTAGCTTTTATATACAAAAATTAAGTAACTGAGTAAACATTTAGAATTCCAGGGTTTCATGTGAGTAGCCTTACACAGAAGCTGAAATAACCAACCTTTCTACTACAGTAATTTTTTTTTGAGACAGGGTTTCATTATGCAGTTCAGGCTGGGAAATTATGTATTAGTGCATTGCACCAATAAATGCCATTAAATTAGAATATCCTATTAAGGTCATATACATGAAAGTACTTTAATTTAGCTAACAGATAGACAAGGGATTCTGTATTTTTATATGCAGTAAATTATGCTGCATACTTTTAAAAACTTTTTCTTAAAATTCTTCGATTTAGGATTGAGGCAAAAAATATGTACAATGCTGATGTTGACAGGGGCTGTGGAGATATATCAGACATTTGAAATAAACTCACCCACTCTTTGCCTCACCTCAGATAATTATGGGTGGGAGCTGGTAAATTTGACATTCACCCACTTGCCATTTTTACTTGGTCTTTCTTCTGACATAGCGTGGTATTTACTGTTAAGGGTAATGTTCCCTTTTGAAATAATACAAGAAGAACAGCCCGAAATTATTAGCCACAGGGGAGAATTGGATTACAGATAGGAAGCCTTGGAAACATAGTGCCTTCCATAGGAACCAACCTCCCCAGAGTCTCAGCCCCTCTGCAGTCTCTGTTTCCTTGTTTCCTCCTGAAGGTTCTTCTTTGCTTTAGTTGTGAGAGTCCTGCTTTATCTCCTGTGGGCTATGGATGGGCAAGAAAAAAACAAACATCTAACCAGCTCAATCAGAGAACTATTAAATAATTTCAAATATGATTTCCATACACAATCATTTTTTGTTTTGTTTTGTTTTGTTTTTGGTACTGGGAATTAAACACAGGGCCTCCAGCAGGTTAGAACAAATGGTCTACCACTAAGCTATACTTCCACACCCTTGAGAAATTCTTTCAAGAGGCTATGCCCTGAGAAACTATAGAAAGAGGACTAAATAATTGCAGGGAAAATTTAAGCAAGACATGAAAACTTTCAGAGAGGAAAGACTGATTATACACTGCAACTGAATGTTGAGCAGGTCATGAGAGAGCTACTTAATAGATTTTAAGACATTTATCAAAAATATGACAGTCTATTTGTTGGATGACTATAGCAATTTGACTATAGGTAGGCTCTAAACCGAAGGGCTACTGGATCAAAAATGCTTTCTATAGTAGTAGGGGTGTGACTCAGTGGTAGAGTGTGTGCTGAGAATTCATGATGCCCTGGCTCCAATCCCCAACACTTGAAAAAAATCTACAGAGTCTATGATTATCTGTGAAATACTTCTGATCTATCTTTAAGAGTCAGTGAAACAAACTTGTGTTCATAAGAGATATTCTAAGCATAAAATACTTGTATGCTGACATATCTATATTTTTTAGTCCAACTGAATGCAGAAATGAATGGAACAATGGATTTCCTGTACTGTTTTCCAAGCATAATAGATTCACAAAAGAAAAATCACTTTTCCCATATCAGCAAGAATATCTTGCATTCCTCAGACTTAAATGTATTCCACTTCATTTTCTATTCATTTAGTCCTTTCATTTGCCAAAATGTTGTCTCATAACACACCAAAAAATATGAAATGAATGGATGCATAAATAAGTGAAGATAATTAATAATCACACTCTGAAATATCTATGGTAGAAACTATAAAAGTTACAAACTTAAAATCCCCTGTAAGATAAATATTCCTTTCTTCTTCTCAGTTCTATCATAGAGAACTAAGTTGTTACCTGTTATGGTTTGTGTCCAGATGTCACTGAAAAGCCTCATGCAGTCAGAATTTTCTTCAGAGGTGGCTGAATCTGGAATGTGTGATTGCTTTATACCACAATGCTGGGATTGAGAGTGCTGGTATTAAGGTGGATGACTGTTGGATCAGATCACTGATTGGATCAGCACCACCCTAACCCCTGTAGACTGGTTATAATATAAAAGGGGCAGTAAAAAGTTGTTGCCTCTGTTTCTCTCCTGCTGCTTTTGCTATCTTCCATTGCCACTAACTGTGGCCCCTCTACCATGTCACCTTGCCTTGGAGCCAGCTGACTATGGACTGAAACCTCCACAAACTGTGAGTTTAAATAAACCTTTTCTCCTTTAACCTTGGGTGTCAGGTATTTTGTCTCAGCAACAACAAAGTAAGACATTATCTGAATCATGACCTATGGCATCTTAAAAAAGGGAGTGCCAAACTACTTTAAAAAGATTTCAAATGAGAGAAGAACCAAGGGAGAAACTGAGATAAATTTGGAGTAGAAACAAATCCCTATCACTAACGGATTGAAACTCTCATTATTTCAGGCAGAAATGTCTTCCATTAAGTAGCCTTGTTGGAGCCCAGTTATCACTGCCTTGGAATTTAGCACTGAATCTGTTCTATTTTTTTTCTGCATGCAGTCATCAAAATATTACTAATTTTATTCTGATTTCCTTCCCATTACTTATATTCTCCCTATAAAAGAACTCAAGGTGATCACTGTTCCCACAAAATTATCTGGTTCCAATCTTTTGTCTTCTGGTAAGTCAATGAAGCAGTCATCTAAATAGGCACATCTTAACCTTCTCTATACTAACAAGCTTTATTCTGGAAAAGTCATATTAAACTTGTCCAAGGACAGACTTCATTGTTAGAATTTTCCTAATGTAATTTGCTGTGTCCCAGTATAATCAACTTTGGTGGCATCTTTCTTCAAGTCCAGTTATTTGATATATTTTTAGATCCATAGATGCATTAGAGATCACACCCTGTTTAATCAAGATACTTCCAAGTGTCCTATAATTCAATACAGTTCTTATAAACTAGTGTTTCTTAAATTATCTTTTTTAGTACATGTACTGCTGAAGCAAGCACTCTTAAAGCATCTTGATGGACTATTTCTACTACTGTTTCTTTTTTATTTTAAAGAGAATATAATCAAACAAAACAAAACAGAATAAAGCTAATCAGAACAGAACCATGAAAATGATACAGAACTTCACAAGATAATAGGAAATCAACAATGGCTACCATAATGTCCCTTGTTTTCTTCAAAATAGCTGTCCATATCACTAGGCATACGAAAATCAAACAAAACTAAACAGAATAAAACCAATCAAAACAAAAGAATGAAAGTGTATTTTAAAGAGAATAAAATCCAAAGAAAATAAAACAGAATCAAGCCAATCAAAACAAAACAGCAGAAGTGATACAAGATTTCAAAACAGGATAATAGGAAATCAACAATGGCTGCTATATTGGGTGATATACTATGTACTCCCAAGTCCTCATAAACTTTCGATGGGGCTGAGTCTGGCGCTTGTTATCATTTGTTGTCTAGCACTGGGATTGGTGATGTGAGTGCTGCACCCACCCAGGGGTGGAGCTGACATACAATGTAAAGGAGGCGGGTCTTCCTCCTGCTCGCTTCCATTCTTCCACCCTCTCTCTCACTTTCGCCAGCCTTCTTTGCTGCTTGTGGCCACCATGAACAGCAGCCCCACCACACCATGCTGCCTTGGAGCCAACTAAGTATGGACTGAAACTCCTGAGAAACTGTAAGAAATAAACCTTTCCTTCCCTAATTTTGGGCATCAGGTATTTTGTCTTGGCTATGAGTAAAAAGTAACTAAGATAGCTACCATAATGCCTCTCGTTTTTTTCAAAATAGCTGTCCATATCATCAGACATACTAAAATCGAACAAAACTAAACAGAATAAAACCAATCAAAATAAAAGAATGAAAGCATATTTTAAAGAGAATAAAAACCAAACAAAATAAACCAGAATAAAGTCAATCAAAACAAAATAGTGAAAGTGATACAAGATTTCAAAACAGGATAATAGGAAATCAACAATGGCTATTATAATGCCTCTTGTTATCCTCAAAATTGTTGCTCATAGCAGACATAATAAAATCAAACAAAACAAAACAGAATGAAACCAATCAAAACAGAACATTGAATATAACAAAACAATAAAATGGAACAAAACAAAACAGTGAGAACAATATTGGATTTCAAAAACAAGGCAAAAGGAAATCCCCCATATTTGGTATATTGCGTACTGTTTTCCTTTTAATAGATGTTCAGACTACTGCTCTTAGGCCTGCAGAGTCAATTAAACAATAGAAGCATTAAGTTGTTTTGTTACCTTGGATGCTATCAATTCAGCCTATTCTCTGAATCAGCCAGTTGCTTACTGGGGGTCAGGGGTATTCTTGTCTCCCTGCTTGTGCACCAGTTGGCTCATGAGAGGGCAAATTGGCTTTTTGTTCTTCTTGTTACTCCTCCTAGGTCCAGCATTGCTTCTGCTGACTCACAGGAAGGGCAAATTTTGCTTGTTCTCTTCCAAGGACCTGCATGGCTTGCACTGGGTCACGGGAAGGGTGAATTGGCTTCTTGTCTCTACTATTACTTTTTTATGGCCACATACCAATATTTTTTGTAACATGCAATGAATGTTAATCACTAGAAAATGACACTGGATATATGAGAAATCAAACTGCTATAAAAAATCAAAGCGCTTACTCTCAATACTATATAACAAACCAGCTATAGTCCATCAGATACTCCATTTTTAAGCGCATTGGGTAAGTACTGGGGTAGCTGACAACAGAAACTAGTGACCTCATCTGACCAGCACATCCTGTTCACATAGCTATCAGTGGTGTTTCTTGGTGCTGTTAGTCAGGTATTAATGTGCAAAACAAAGATTTCACACTTTGTTCCCATTGTAACAGATTCATTCACGTGCCTCTTTCCCAGAACATTTTTGTTCCCATATCTTCTCAGGGGACCGAGCTTGTGTATATGGATTGTGTATGTGTGTGTACACACACACTCATTTTCATATACATATTTCTATATTTATTGAAATGTATGGATTCACATTAGTAACTTCAGTCATTCCTTTCCATGCTTTCTCCCTTTCAATACTTGTAACCCCCTTCTCCTAGAACAAGAAAGCTGGTTCCTATTATTTTTTATTTTTTTGGTGCTAAGTACTGAACCCAGGGCTTCCAGCTTGCTAGACAAGTGTCCTACCACTGAACTAAGTCCCCAGCCCCTACTCTTAATAAATTTACTTATTTGATCAATTTCCCTGTATGTAACCTGTCTTGGGTTGCTGCTATTGTATCCTATGCTTTGTGTACACCTTTTTACTTGGACCCTGTGATGGTTAATTGATTAATTGTCAACTCCAATGGGGAGCACCCAGATGAATTGAGTCAGCATAGTTCTGGGCATGGAAGGCCCACTTTAAGGAAGATTATTGTCAGAATGCTATAAAAGAAGAAGAGGAGAGAAGAATTTCAGCTGATTTTCTTTGGAGGAGCTTCAGTCTTTGCCTTGGCCTTCGGCATCGTTTCCTGGCTTTTGGTGCAGATTCTTCAGCTTCCAGCTCCAACCTTTCAGCCTGCCAGTGCAGAACCCTTGGCCTTCCATCATGGATCTGTCAGCCTTTAGATGTAGATTCATGTGGGACGTTGTTGTGGGCTCTAGGCCTTCTGTTGGATTCTTTGGATCGCTAGCACATGGACAGATCTTTTGCACTCTTCTACATGCAACTCTGTGGGCAGCCATTGTAGGCCAATCTTGTAAATTTCTGTGTCCAGCATTAAATCTGATTCAGAATATATGCAGTCTTGAGAAGTCTTGCACCAGACCTGCAAGCTCTTGTAGCACTGACTAATGCACACCCCAATACCTCAACCTGGCTCTGCCTGTGAAATAGATGCTCTTATCGTTCTGCTAAGACCTACATCTCCAGCCAGGCCTATCCTTCCTCACACATGCTTTCCTTGCCCTATTCAGATTTTGCCTACAAACAGAGGGAGGTAAGAGCATCACACAGCCCCTGATCCTAAACCGCAGCATCCAACCTATCTTTACAGGAGCATGACAGTGGAGAACTTGGCACAGGGAGTGAGCGTTACTGTGTTTCCCATTTGTTATTTTTTCTTTGTTGTATAGCTCTCTCTAGAGTCATCTATAAGAGGGACAGGGCAAGAGGAAAGAATAATTGGCAGGACAGATTGAGGCTTCAAAACTGCTAAGTATAATGACGCTAATTTAAGCCATAAAATGATAAAGATGTAAAAACAATACAGAATTATCATTGTATGCTAGTATATGAGACATATTAGTCCTTATTATGAAAAACACCATACAGAATTCTGAGTATATATAATATATATACATACCATACAGAATTCTGAGTAATATATAAGGTAATCAGAAAGGCCATAATTGATGGGTGAGAACAGCTTTTACTAACAGCTTTTTAATTTTCATCTCAAAACTTAATGCTACAAGCCGGGCGTGGTGGCGCACGCCTTTAATCCCAGCACTCGGGAGGCTGAGGTAGGCAGAGCGTTGTGAGTTCGAGGCCGGCCTGGGCTACAACGTGAGCGCAAGGCCGGCCTGAGCTACATAGTGCGACCCTGCTTCAAAAAACCAGGGCTGGGAGTTTGGCTCAGCAGCTTAAGTGCCTGTCTGGCAGGCGCGAGGCTGTGAGTTCAATCCCTGGTGCCGCAAAAAAAAAAAAAAAAAAAAAAAAAAACCTTAATGCTACAATCATAGCACTCTTCATTTTATTACTCCACATAATCTTGGAAACACTTCAAATTCCAAAGGAAAGGCAAGGGAGAACTGCTGGTGTGGTTTTGTGATACAGCATTTGACTACCCTAGGTTTAGGTTTCATCATTGAAAACTAAAAAAAAATTAAAAAGCGAGAGGAATTTGTTCTAATGAATAGTCCTGCTGTAACATTTGTGCTGGCATCATAAAGTATGAGATTATGCTGCTGCTATTGCCTTGGTTTTCAGGTCTGCAAATGAAAACTGAACTGAAGATGCTGCTGGTAGGCCAATCAGATTTAAAAGCAAGAGCAGATTTTGCAGAAGATGAGGACCACAGGTTGTTAGACTAAAACATAGGTCATCCGGGTAAATTTGAATTCCACGTAAGTAATGAACAGTTTTTAGCATAATCATGTCCCAGATATTACATGGGACATATAGTAAAAACTTATGTGTTGTTTAGCTGAAATAAATTTTTTTTTTGTCTTTTTGAGGTAGGGTCTCACTATGCAGTTCACGCTGGCCTTGAGGTCACTTTGTGGCTCAGGCTGGTCTCAAACTTGCAATGATCCTCCTGCCTCAGCCTCCCAAGTGCTGGGATTACAGTTCTGCACCACCATGCCTGGCTTGAAATTCAAATTTAATAATTTGTCCTGTATCTTTATCTGCTAAATCTGGCAAACCTAAGTAAGAAGGAAAGCCGAATGATCTCATTTGTTTGTTTTTCTCAAGCCATGAAACCATCACAACTACTTCACACAGCAAAGACAATGTAACCACAAGAAAACAACTGCACAGAGTGGTGAGTTCTTCCAGATATTGATCAACACTGAAATAAATTGATTTTAAAAATGAGAGAAACAGATAAGGAAGTGTATGGGTTTGATCCTGTGTTCCCCCAAGGCCCCAAGTAATCTGGATGGGGCTAAGTCTGGTGTTCTATGATTGGTTTATTGTCTAGCACTGAGATTGGTGATGTGAGTGCTGCACCCACCCAGGGGTGGAGCCAACTTACAGTGTAAGGGCAAGAGGAAGGGGCGTCTTCCTCTCGCTTGCTGGCTCGCCTTGCTGTTTGGTGGCCACCATGAATGGCTGCCCCCTCAATGCCATGCTGCCATTGGGCCAACTAAGTATGGACTGAAACCCCCAAGAACTGTAAGAAATAAACTTTTCCTTCCCTAATTTTGGGCATCAGGTATTTTGTCTCAGCAACAAGTGAAAAGTAACTAAGACAGGAAGTATCCCAGCCCTACTAGAAACTGAAGGAGATACAGAAGAAGAAAATAAGAAGGCAAGACAAAGAAAATACGAGGAAGAGGAAGGAACGAGAGGACAGAGGAAGAGAGAAAGAACCAAGTTGTGTAGGAAAGGACTCAGCCATTCCCACCACTCAGCAGAATCTGAATGAAGTCAAAGCCCACCAGAAGTGAACCATGTGACCACGCCATCTTTTGCTCCAAAGCAAAGATAGCTCTTATCTCAAAGATCATCATCAGAAAATCATCTGATAAAAAATCTAGTAAACTTATTGTTCCATCCTCAAAGAATTAACTGGCCAAGCACTTCCATCTATGCTCCATGTAAGTCCTAGGCCCAGAGTGATGTCTCACAATGACAGATGTTTCTGAGGAAGGAGAGTAGGGTGTGGCAAAGCTAGCTGCCCAGCAAGCCTGACCTGTTAATTACAAAGATCCCAGAGCGCATGTGCAGAAAAGTTCCCAGATCCCTGAGGGTAGACTGGACCTCTCACGAGAACCCCAGCAGGTTTTCAGTAGGATGGCCTGGAGCTGAGGTCAGCCTGAGGGCTGGGACCACAGCACTGCCTCACAGGACCCGTATGTAGAAGTTCTCACGGGTTTTCCTGAGATTTAGACAGCATTCAAGAAAGGGCGAGCCATGAGGAGAAGTTCGCTATTGTAACTTTCCATGAGAGCGCACGCTACTTTTCCCAGACACAGCGGGTACTTTTACTTTTGCTTTTACCTTCCTTTTCTCCTTATTCGGCCAAAACTCGCTCTGCAGAGCCAGTCTCCCCCCCCCCCACGCTTCACTTTTACTTTCTCGAATAAACTTCGTCACTGTTCTTTTGTGTTTGCTTTTGTTTTTCGTGACTTTGTTTTGTTTTTTGCTCGTTTCATCTAAATCTTTGAGATGAGAAGAGCCTAAAATCTAACTCCAGAGGGACAAGCGAGGAACTCAGAACCTGGTAACCACTAGCGGCCACGCCACATTTAGAAGCATGCTATCCAGTAACACTTCTGTAGCATTCTCTGTATCAACCATCTCTGAAATGAGCTTCTCCAGATATGTCACAAACATTTGTCTGTGATCACAGAAATAGTAGAAAACTCTGATCCAGAGATTTCTCTCTGATAAAGGGATTAGCTACTAGGTCAACACCTCAAGTAACAAGCATTTGGAGGTTTGGGTCAGCTAAGAAACTCACAGCAGACAGTCTGATATTCAGATTTCCTATGACTACCAATATCTCCATTCCTTTCCCCAAAGGAAGCTCTCTGGGTGCAAGATCTCACCTGTGAAAGGGAGGCTGGAAGTTATTGAGAGGAGCCCCAAGCAGTTTCACTACCAGGACACTTTTGAGGTGTGGGACCTAAACTGGCTTCAGTGGACTAAACTCAAAATAACACATCATTTATTTATTGGCTTCCTTTCCTTGTTTTACTTGCTTAGCAGTATCCTTGCCCTTCTCAAATAAACTGCCCATGCTTGTCTGTAGCTGGGGAAGCTAAATGAAAGCAGTTTCTAGAAGTTTACTCTATCTCCAAATTTCTGACCAGTGTAGTTCATCACAATACAATTATTTAATAAATTTCATTTTATTATACTTTGATAACATTCCATTGTGCATTATAATGACAACTGCTATTTATATCACTTATACACACACATATATATTACTGTAATTCAAAATTCTTTCATTCACTTATATTTTCTCTTTTACATGAATTTGTGAACTAGGAAAATATCAACCGACAAGAGAAATGGAACTTGACTCAGTAGATAACTATTACTAGACCATCAAGGGAAAATGGCAAGTACAAAAACAAAGCTACTTTAAAAAAAAAAAAAGAGAGAGAGAGAGAGAAGAAGTAAGGCCAGGCAGACATAGAAGAGCCGAAGTCCTGAAGTCTCTGCTGTAATTGAAGTTGCTAATTACTTCTTTCAGCAGATAAATGGGCGAGGTTACAGCTGCCTGCGTCCTAATAAACCACTGCCTAAAAACTGCTCCAGAATTGGAAAGTTCTGAAGATTTCTTGGTCTAAAAATGTCTTCTTAATTTGGTACAGCGAAATCATCTCAGTATTTCAGGCCCTGCACTTCTTAAGCAAAGAGGAAGAAAGGGATTTGGGGGATGTTAGGAGGAAAGTCACTTTATCCCGGCCCTTCTGGGGTACACAGTACACTTTGACTGCCTTCTTCCTCGGGACATCCTGCCGATGCTGGGAAATTTTCCCTCTTTTGAGTCCAGGCCTTCCTGTGACAAAGGCCAGGCATTCATTCCCATCTTCCACGTAATCAGGCACCAGTGAGTGAAAAGTCATCCTAATCGGACACATGCAGCTCCTTAGATCAAAACCAGTGCACCACCTAAGTTAGGGCTGCACAGATGCATGCTGGGAGAAATGACTACAGAGACGCGAGTTTCCTGAGGATTTTCTGGGGCAGCAGAGTTGACTCCATCTGGTGTCTCCCCGGAGGCATTCTATGCTAGGACACTGTTCTGGGCTGTATCATGTCATCTGATACTTTTCCTCTTAAAGTGAATTTCTGTCACTTGCATCTAAAAAACTGATCGAGACATCCTTACATATGAAGCTACAATGTGAGAAATTTAAAGATGAATTAGATGAACTCTGTCCTAAAGCAGTTTACTGGATAGTGGGGGACAGAGTAAGTAACCACAGTATTCTGTAGACTCTGAGATGACAGAAGAGCATAAGAGAGAACCTTTAAGACCCAGAAACCTGCGGCTCAAATTCTGGCCCCACTCACCATTGTGAACAGCTTTTCCTCCGCCAAATGATTTAACCTCGCTGCCTCAGTTTCCTTATCTGTAAAATGGAGCTAGTCTGTGACTGTCTTACAAGGTTTTGTGATACAGAGTCCTCACTGCTTCCCAAATCCATCCACTCCTCTCTTGGCATTTCTGGTCTGATACTGCTCAACTATAGATTCTATTTGTCAGTAAAATTTACTTTAAAATGCAGTTATGTGACTAAACGTTAGCAAGTGGAACAAGAACAGAAGCAAAGCTCACAGTTTCGGCTTTACTGGGTTAGAAAGAATTCCTTAGCCTGGACTTAGCACTCCGTCTTCGATTTCCACCCAGCTGTTTGGAAATGATCCTGGGGGAGAAGAGGCAATGGTGACGCTGAACATTGCTGATGGCAGAGTCGTCCCGCCAGCCTGGCTTCGAGGAACAGCATCTGGTTTGAAGCAAACACTAAGTATGTTTTAGTTAGGATTAGACTCCTGCCCTTTTTGGTATGAACACACTGAAGCCCTACTATATGAACCAGCTAAGTCACAGCTATGCTGAAAATGTTAAAATTAGGATTCAAGCCTCCTTAGTCGATCTACCATACAGCTACACATGAGTTTCACAATACAAGTTACTTGGAGATATATGCATGTAATTTTACACAAGTTTTACACCCACAGGAAAATAGTGAGACCCTGACTAATCAAATCACCCCTGAGAACTTGTGTTTATTAGGGATCGTAGAAAGTGAAGGGGTGTCCTTCCATCCCAGGTGTCACTTATTATTTTACCAGCACCGAAATGATCTATCAGGGAATAGGGAGTGGGTGCTTTTGTCTGTTCAGAGTTGGGGCCTCTAGAGGTGCCCCTTGAAAAGGAGTCTAGGCTCGCTGCTGTGGAGCCCTCTGGGGCAGGAAGCAAGTGAGACAAAGGACCACGGAGCTTTGAAATGGACGGGCCATGTGACCCTGTAGAGCTATAAAGAACAGTGAGGGACAGCAGAAACAGAAAGATAAAGAGATGGGAAGCAGCAGGCCCAGCAGGGAATTTCAGGTCTAGCGCAAAGTCTGTCTCAGTCTTTTTCCTCAATGGTACGTCCATGTTTATTTTTTATCTCAGTTGAATGTTCAAGAGATCTCCACATAACCTCCTTGAGGAAGTAAACTGTGTTATATCAGCAGCTCCTATCATTTCATTATATTGTGCTAGCAAAGGGGTGTAATCACTGAATAGTTTGTTTGCTCAGACTGATTCTTTGATACCTGTCAGGTAGCTTTTCCAGGCTTGGTTGCACATGATTGTACAGATGACTTGCAATAGATGGCTCTGCTCTACAGTGGTAGTGGGGACCTCAAGGATTGCAATGGAAGTGGAGAAGAGAAATAGGGTTCACTGAGCACCCGCTGGTATACATTTCACATTTACAGCATATCCTTTACTTCTAACAACTCATGACATTTTATTATCCCAGTTTTTAAGATGAGAAATCTAAATTGCAGAGAGGTTACATAACTTCCTAAGGTTACAGATTTAGCAAGTGGAGGAATGGGTTGGTGTTCGTGTCCAAACCTCTGACTGTCACTGGAATCTACGTCTTTGCCACTCTATTTTGTGGGCACACCCTTGAGGGTCCTGCCATCCCAGCAGAACTGAATTTCTTCCATAAAACAGAGTGATAAAGGTACTGACCTCATGAAAGTAGATAAAATGAGATAATATGGGCACGTAGAACAGTGCCTGGCACCTAGCACATGTTGAATCACACACATGGCCCTGCTTGAAAAACAGGTAAGAATTTTCGGAATGTAACCATGAAGGTGGTGAAGTTTTAATGGTGTCTCATTGGGCAGTGAAGCAGGAAACCTGACACTACCTTTTCACTTTGAGCTGGGAGTTGACTCTTTGGATTACTTGTTCCATTTTGATATTAAGCAAAGAATTACTATTAAGTAAAAAGAAATGCGACCATAGACTTTTCTGGATTGTTCCAGAAGGTAAACAAGGATGAAACAGTGCAAGTGACTGAAAGGCAGACTCCAACCATATTGAAAATGAGGGAGAACTTGTCAAGCATTTCCCAAGGAAGTAAGAGAGTAAGAGTTACTGAATGTGTGCCAGTTGACCAGGGGACCATCTGACAAAGGTGGTCTGTGACAGCATCCTGCCCTGGACAGAGACACTGAACTACAATAATCTGATCCAATGTTTCTGTTAAATTCTCATGACTTCTTTGTAGGTTGGAAAGAACAGTTCCATTTACTTCCTGGGTAACTTCAGGACATCTCAGCCTTGAAATTTATATGGGTTCTGCTGGATGGAAGGCTGTTTTCTTTCTTCAAGAGACACTTTTCCCATTTGTCTTTCCCTGCACCTTTTGAAGGAGGAATTGTGTTGAGCATCTGCTCCGGGATTCATGTCCTGTCCTCCAGCTATGACGAACACCCCCGTTCCTGTGGGGGCGGGAGGCTTGGCTCTCCTTTTAGAAATTCCCTTCTGTGCTGCGCTAATCACACCCTCGGTACATTTCACATCTTATTTTTAGGAGCAAAGCATAAAGAATCCCAGCACCAACAGCAGTTTCTGTGGCAACCTGTATCGCCCCCCTCACTGGTCCAGCTGTGCAGAATTAAATTCTAAAAGAGGCCATTTTACATCATGGGAAGGAGATTCACAGGGAAGGTCTTTTTTAACTAAAGGTTTTCTTCTGAGTTGGGTGAGCTAGATGGGAATTAGGTTGGGGGTGGGTGGGTGAACAAAAGATACAGAACCTTTTCCTTAGAACAAGAGCTATTATAAAATCCCAGGTGTGCACAAGCATGCCCTAGTTGCCTTGATTTTTTCCCCCCACAGGGCATCACGGTAGACACAAAAATAGAAGTTAGACCAATGAAAACTAGGTTTGAATATTTATATCAGAGGAGTTTGTTGATAAGTTCCTCTTTAGCCCTCCCTTCATAACCTTCCAGGCTGGACTAGATGACACATTGATATGATTCTCACATTTTCTTGAATAACTCTTTCAAGTCAACTCTCTCAGCTCCCAGGCGGAGTTTACCAAACACCCTCCTCCTAATGCAGCCTCCACAATCTGTGTCTTCCAGGGCCAAGCCCGAGGAGGAGGAGGAAGAGGAGGAGACCACAAAAGCAGCTCCCCAAGAGTGCAATTTTGGGGACACCAAAAGGTCACCAGTCAAAAACGATGCCTCCCAAGTCCATGCCACGTCCTGGATTATCATTCTAACCATTGTTTTGGGTTAAGTCATTTGTTTCCATATGATTCTGAGAAATTGCAAGTATGCTGGTGGGAGGAGTAACATTTTATAATCATAATTTGTATTCTACTTGCTTCTAAGGAAATAGGAAGCATCCATATGAAAAAAGATCTCTATCCCAAGGAAATTTATACAGACCACACTGAAAGAATAAATATGCACTGAAACCTAGACTAATATGATTACTATGTTTAAAAATTAATTAAGCTCCAAGTTTCCTGAGGCCAGAAAAATAATGTTTTTATTATAATTCATTACATGGCTATCACTTGTTAAAAGGAAAGACATCAGTTGATCCAGGAAGATTTTTTGACACTGGTAATTTAAAAGAGACTTTCGTACTTAGGAAACAGAATGAACTTTTTCCCACAGTTATTTAGGAAAAGATAAAAAACTGTTTTCCACATGGCCATTTATTATATTAACTGCACATAAGTCTGGAATTATATACTTAAATAAACTACAGTGAAGCTGCCAATGTAATTTATTATTCTTGAGATTGAGTTAATATATTTATAACTGTTAAATGTTTTAATAAAGTACAAGTAACTCTTTCATGACAATATTTGGCAGTTGCCAACAAATGGACAAAGACAGCTATAAATGATTTTTATTTGGTTCTATTAGGCATAAAACACACTTATGAAAATATCTCATTATTTTAGTCTCACTGAAAATTGTAGTCTCAAAATTGTATGTCTAAGACAGGAATATTTGTCCCTAAATCTCTTTTTTAACTTTCTTTCTTTTCACTGGAATTTCAAAAGTAAAATGGTTTCTTTGTTTTGTTTTCTTTTCACAAAGTCATTAGTAGTCTAGGAACAAATTAACTGAAACACTGAAACATCTGAAAAGTGAACTCAAGTCACTTTCAAACTGCAATATATAATTTTTCATTACTGCCTTACTCAGGAGGTATGTGATAGGTACCAACAATTTTAGAACTGGTTTAAAAAAAATTACATGATGGTTGTACCAGTTTACCTTCCTGTAGCTATGTAGAAGTTTCGTTTTTCCACACACCCTCACCAGTATATGTTATTATTGGATTTTTTTTATTTTATGGAAAAAATAAAACAAAATTTCATAACAAAGTAATAGGAGAATAACAAGAGATAATACATTGCATATTGTTATCTTCGAAGTAGTTACTCAGAGTCTAAGATATGGGGATAAAAAATTTCTCCAAATGATAACCGCACAAATTTTTCTTTTCAATAAACCAAGAGAAACTAGTAGTATAACTAACTTGTAGTTTTTTTCCTTTTCCTTCCTTCCTTTCCCCCACCCTAGTTCCTTTTCCTTTTGAACAATGTCTTCCTATTTCACAATATTTACTGTATATTTTGGGCCTTGTTTACACTTTCAGTTTCTCATGCCAAGGAGACAATATGATGCTAATACATGCGAGTCTGATTTATTTTACTTATGAGTATGCTCTCAAGTTGCACCCATTTGCCTGTAAATATCTCAAGTTTATCCTTGTTTATGGCTCAGTGGTACTCCATTGTATAAAAGATCACATCTTTTTATCCATTCCTCAGTTGATGGGCATTTGGTTTTTTTTTTTTTTAAAGATTTAACTATTACAAATTGTGCTGCTATAAACATGGGTGCACATATATCATTCTGTGGTATGATGTTTTTAATTCTTCTGGGTAAACATCCAGAAGAAAAATAGCTAAGTCAAATAGGACTTCTAATCCTAGTTTTTTAAAGACTTTCCATACTGATTTCCATAGTCTACTCCCACAACAGTGAAGAAGAGTTCCTATTTCCCCACAGCCCTGTCAGCATTTGTTATTGGCTGATTTCTTAATGATAGCCACTCTTTCTAGGATGAGATGGAATCTCAGTGCTGCTTTAATTTGCATCTCTCAAATGACCAGTGATGTTGAACATTTTTTCATATATTTATTTGCCATTTGTATTTCCTCATCTGAGACATTTGTATTTCATTCATCTCAGATGCCCATTTTTGGATTGGGTCTTTGAATTTGGGGGTCTGATTTTTTTCAGTTCTTTATGTGTTCTCGATAGAAGTCCTTTGTCTGAGGGACAACTGGCTAAATTTTTTTCCCACTCTGTGGTTTGTCTTTTCACTCTCTTGGTGATATCTTTTGCTGTGCAAAAGCTTTTTAATAAGATGAGATCCCAATGGTTGATTCTTTGTAGTATTTCCTATGTGATCTGGGTTTTGTTCACAAAGTCTCTGCCTAAACCTATGGATTTTTTTGAAGATGGCCATTCTTCCTGGGATAAGATGGTATCTCAATGTAGTTTTAATTTGCATTTCTTTAATGGTCAGCAATGTTGACCATGTATTAATTGGCCATTTGTACTTCTTCTGAGAAGTGTCCATTCATTTCAGTTGCCCATTTTTTTGAAAGATAAATTTGAGACACTTGTAGGCAAATGGATGTAACTTGAGAACATAATTTTAACTGAAATAAGTCAGACACCCAAGCTTAAATATTTCACTATTTCCTTTATATGAGAAACCATATATATGCATAAATACAAACATATATACATACATATTATATATATATATATATATATATAGAGAGAGAGAGAGAGAGAACAAAACAGAAGATAAATAAATAGGAAGTAGTTCAATTAATTCTCCCAGCTACCTATTCCATTGTTTCAAAAATATTTTAATATATATGCTAATTTGTTAGTTTCTCTTAGCTAAGATATCAACAAAATGGATTTAGCTTATAATTGAGACCCTGATTTTCAGTCCCTTCACTTTTAAATTCTAGTAGCAAAATTGGATCCATGATTTCTAGAGTTCACTCCAACCAAAGTATTATAATACTCTTAGAACGAAATTTGAGCACCAACAGTTGCCACAATTCACGTGTATTTGTCTTTAATTGGATTAGAGTTGCAGGGTCAGAAGAGAAAAGAAAGTAGTTTATCCTTGAAATTTTTTTTCTGTCCATTAGATGTAAATTTTTTAAGGGCAAAGGGCACATCTTGTCTGTTTTGGAATCTTCAGTACCTAAGGTAGCACCTTACCTACAGGTGCCTCTTAGGATACTGTTACCCAGTGAACTGGTCATAGCCCAGTTATTCAAAACACACCTGTGACATCCTAGGAAAATCCGCTCTGGCACTGGACTTAAAGACCATCGCTCTATGACAATTTTGGAGGTGAAAAGGAAGTCTCCAAATTTCTAGGGGCTCTGAGAAGAAAGCAAAGGCATCATCTCTGTTTCTCAATTCCCCTCCCCATGGTGGTCCCAGCAATTCCTGGGCAAGTCCTCTTATTTGGTTCTGGGAAACTGATAATTGGGAAAATTGGTGTAGTGTTTCCTGGCACAGTGGTTAAAGCTGGGGCACAAGGAAACTGTATCAGGTGCTAGCAATGGGAGGCAGTCCAGCCAAGTATCCCTAGAAAGAAGTCACAGTCAAGGCAGCAGTGAGTGACAATAACAGCAGGCTTCTTCCAGCAGCACACACGGAAAATAAACCCAGAGTATCCACAGACTGAAAACTTCCTTACTATTTCCACCCTTGAGTAACCAAAGAGGATGGCAGAGTCTCCTTTACCCTGGCAGAGTCACGGTCCTTTCTTTGTTTACAGTAGTAAGAAGCCCAGAGATACTTAGGCAATAGGGCTATCACTAAAGGTAAGAGAACGATAGGGTAGACACTGTGTACCAAAATTAGATGATTTGCATGCATCTGACTTCATTCAGCTGAACTTGGCGTGTGTTCTTGGATAGAATTAGCTGTTACCTCACTTTCAGTCCTTCCCTGAGGGTTCACCTAAGGCTTTCTGGATGACTCAAGAAGCAAGCCTGGCCTTTTCTCAGCCTCTTGGTTTTTGGCTGAAAAGACTACTGATTTTCTTAGCTTACTAACAGCTACCTGGAATTTTGCACACAGGGTTTCTTGAAAGTAAAGTTCTCTGTTTCCTG